>JAMXBD010002701.1:0-170098 GCA_024138025.1 Combretum micranthum | reverse complement strand
TTTGAATAATAAACTTGATTGATAAATTTTATCCGAGTATGAATTTTAGGATTTACTCACTAAGCCTATAAGCTTACACCCCTATAGATATTTGTATCTCAGGAAACACCTAATTTTGTGCCCGGGATCTTCCAGTGTCCGTATACGTTTTATGTTGAAGCTTTTGGAGGAAATCTACTTGAAGACTTAGATTAGACTTCCTTCGAAATCTTTAATTTTGGATGTTATGTAGTTATCTCGATCTTGGATTTATCGGGGGTATGCCCCTAAGAATTTATGTATCAGACCTTTAGTTATTTATGATATGATATATTTATTTCTGAATTCTTGTATGTTTAACTTTACTTGCTTAAATTATGCTTCAAAAGTGTCTCTATTACCGTATTAGACGCCTTACATAATACTAAGGCTTTCGCATGACTAAGGTAGCCATTCTTAAGCCTTGATATTATATGTGACAGACTGCCACGTTTAGGGTACCCTTCGGGGCGTGACAGTTTAAGTTGGTATCAGAGCAACCAAGTTTATAGAAATAAAGGTAATAGGAATAAGCCTAGAATAGAAAAGATAGATATGTTATAAAAGGACTTAGATAAGGTTAGACCAGATTAGAAATTCTCAAAAAAGGGAAAATTGATGACCTCCCTTGTCCTTTGTAGTTATTCTTGGAGAAGTTAGGGTCAGGGCCCAATATTGAACTCAAGAAATGAAGAAACCCTTATGGATGACCGATTAAAATTAAGCAGCCTATGTAAGGAGTTTTCCCTATTAGATAGACTTAGAAGTTTCTTACGATGTAGAATGTTTCACGTACCACTACAACCACACCCTATGCTCAAAAAAGTTACATTCTTTTTTCCGAAATAATAGACGTTTAGTTTTTCCGATCTTCGAGCTTGGAATTCCATAGGACGATTATATAGCTATGCCCTCGGTGAGCTAGCAGATCATGGACGAGATAAGGAAGTTCCAACTATCATAAAGTTAGTCAAGATTTCGAATGGCCTGAGGAGTATACCCCGAATCGAAGACAATCTCGCGGTGAGAAGCTTGACCGAGAAAGAAGGAAGGATCCGTATGAGCAATCCCATGTGTGTCCAACAGGAATTTCTGTAACCAGAACGACTTAAGGATATAGGATCGATTGGTAGTTTAAAATTATGTTTCGAAAAAAAAAAGTGTTTAATATTGTTGTATTTTGAATTTCTTTTACCTTGATTTCATTATAAGATTTTATTCCCTTCTATGCTTTTTAATTAAATATTTTGGTTTAAACAAATTTCCTCTCTTGATTTAGTTTATTAATTTCTCTTATGCGATATTCCCTTCATATGTTTATTTCTTAAAAGCTTCGCAATTTCCGTACTTAGTATGCAAAAGCCTTAATAATCTTGTAATTACGTAAAAAATTAAAACAGCCGACCTAGAAGAGGACGACCGAGGATGAGGCAGGCATCAAATAACCCTCCTGAAGAAGTTAATCAACCAGAAGTACCCCTGTGGCTCCTGCCCCAGACCAGCAAGGCAACCTCCAAGCCACTCTGGGTCAACTAACACAACTTCTTAATGTGTTAGTTCAGCAACAACAAAGGAATGTGCCACCTCCGGCACCAGCACAAGCACCACCCCAGCAAGCACCCCAAGCATCTGTACACGGACCAGCAGCACCTGATGCTCAATCACATACAGCACCCCTGCCGCCTCTGCCACCACCTCGACCATACAAAACTTCATTCCCAGATTTTATCAAAAGTAACCGTTACTTTGACGGAGCTTTTGGAAAACCAGACGAAGCAGAAGATTGGCTCGCACAGATAGAACGATCTTTTGCCGCTTATGAAGTTCCATATCATCTTCGAATAAGCTATGGTACGTATATGTTAAGGTTCAACGCCCGCATCTGGTGGGAGTCCAAGAGTAGGGAATTGCCGCCGCCTATCACCTGGGAGATGTTTCGGAATGAGTTTCTGGAAAATTATTTCCCTGGAAGTTTAAGAGTAAGGTATAGTGCGGATTTCTTGCACATATCCCAGAGAGGAAAGACCATAGAACAATATGAGACAGAATTTAGCCGACTCTTGCAGTATGCTCCGGATTCGTATAAATATAGTGAGGAGCTGAAACGACAAGTGTTCCTGAACGGGTTAGATGAGGACTTAAGGATGCGATTGGAAGAGTTTGACATTCGTACCTTCAGAGAACTGGTTGAAAGAGCCAGAATCGTTGAAGGGGCCAAGAAAAGGAAAGCAGGGACCTTTGAGAAGAAAGTGCAGGTTTTTGGCAGGAGATTTCAACCAGGGACAGGCTCCAATTTCCCTTCCAAAAGGTTTAAACCAATTAGCAACTTTAAGGAAAATTTTAGTGGACAGAAAGATAATTCCAAGATAAAGGCAAATTGTTGGAAATGCAAAGGAGCGCATTACCCGAAGAGATGCCCCCTTCTCCAGAACAAGTGCTATTTCTGTGGTGACCCGAGCCATAAGATTCCGGATTGCCCAAAGAAAGCTTCTACGACTTGTTTCGTGTGTAAGCAATTGGGACATTTTGCTAATGAGTGTCCCTAAAGGAATCTCTCAGCAAACCGACCTGTTGGATCCTCCGGAGGACTTGCTCCGACAAGGAGTGGGAGTGGAAGCGGAAGTCGCTCGGCATCATCTATGCATGGGTTGAGAATTTATAACCTTGAAGGACAATGGGTCTACGAGGAGGATGCTGAAGAAGGATTAGAATTGGCTGCCCTGGACCATGGAGAGGAGTACGACTATAATTTGGTTACAGGTTAGCCTCAACCTTTAAAAATATATATGTCTGTTTTAATATCTGTTGAGTATCAAGTTATGATGTATGTTGGAGCTAATAGATGTTTAGGAAACCTTTTTAAAGACAATAAGACTAGTAACACGCACGTCTTGAACGCAGGAACCATACAAATAGGAGACCTAACCGCTTACACCCTCTTCGATACCGGCGCAACACATTCCTTCATTGCCACTAGTGTAGCCTTGAAGACCGGTTTACCCATCACCACAATCACAACGAGTTTTCGTATAAAAACCCCCACCGGTAGTGTGGTGACTACCAAAGAAGTAATAAGGAATTGCCCCATAAAGATACAAGGCCATGAAGCGACTACCGATTTGATAGTAATAGAAATTAGCAAGTACGAAGTGATTCTCGGAATGAGTTGGTTGTCCATGGTGGAAGCAAAGGTAGATTGTAGAAATAAAAGGGTGGAATTCAGGAGACAAGATGGAAAGAAAGCTACGTTTTTGGGAGAATCCGCAAAAAGTTTGGAGTTAAGTTCGTTTGAGCTAATTGAAGAAGTGGAAGAAGGAATGGAAAGTTATGTGGGAAGTACGGAGGAGGACAAGGAAAGACCCAACATTGACGACATCCCCATCGTTAATGAATTCTCTGATGTTTTTCCAGAAGAATTGCCTGGGTTACCCCCAAAACGAGAAATCGATTTTGAGATCGATTTGATGCCAAAGACAGAAACCTATATCCAAGGTGCCCTACCGAATGGCACCTATTGAGCTCAAGGAACTCAAGAAGCAATTACAAGAATTGCTTGACCAAGGATTTATTAGACCAAGTGTCTCGCCTTGGGAGCTCCGGTATTATTTGTGAAGAAGAAGATGGATCGATGAGGCTATGCATTGATTATCGAGAACTCCAATAAGGTCACCATCAAGAATAGGTATCCATTGCCAAGGATTGACGATCTCTTTGACCAACTACAAGGAGCAAGTGTATTCTCACGCATTGATTTGAGATCTGGATACCACCAGCTGAGGATAAAACCAGAAGATGTGTCAAGGACCGCTTTTAGAACTCGGTATGGATACTATGAGTTCATGGTCATGCCATTTGGATTGACAAATGCACCAGCTGCTTTCATGGACTTAATGAATCGGGTGTATAAACCGCTCTTGGATAAATGCGTGATTGTTTTCATTGATGATATTTTGGTTTATTCTAAAACTAGGGAGCAACACAAAGAACATCTGAGAATGGCATTACAAACCTTAAGGGAGCACAAGTTATATGCCAAATTATCCAAGTGTGACTTTTGGTTGGATCAAATATCTTTTCTAGGACATGTTATCTCAGGGAAAGGAATATCCGTAGATCCCGAAAAGATTAAGGCCGTAATGGAATGGAAACAACCAAGGATGGTGATTGAGATTAGAAGTTTTCTTGGATTAGCTGGCTATTACAGGAAGTTCGTACAAGACTTCTCAAAAATAGCTAAGCTGCTAACTCAGTTAACCCAGAAGAATGAAAGATTCATTTGGAATGAGAAAAGAGAACAAAGTTTCCAGGAGCTAAAGCAACGATTGGTATCTGCTCCAATTTTAACCTTACCCGACCCAGAAAAGCCATATACCATCCATAGTGATGCGTCATGAAATGGCTTGGGATGTGTGCTCATGCAAGAAGGGAAGGTGATTGCTTATGCTTCACGGCAGTTGAGGCCGCATGAACAAAATTACCCGACGCATGACCTTGAGTTAGCCGCAGTTGTCTTCGCTCTCAAGCTTTGGAGGCACTATCTATATGGACAAAGATGCGAGATTTATACGGACCATAAGAGCCTCAAGTACCTATTCACACAAAAGGAATTGAATATGAGGCAAAGGAGATGGTTGGAGTTGATCAAAGACTATGATCTTGGAATAAATTATTGCTCTGGAAGAGTAAATGCGGTAGCAGACGCTTTGAGTCGAAAGAACCATGGAGAAGTCGCAGCCATGCTCACAACTCAAAAAGAACTTATAAAGGAATTCGAGAGATTGAGCATCGAATTTGTGGGGCAAAGTGCGGAAATGGAAATTTCCCATTTGGTAATGGAGCCAACCCTGATCGATAGAATCAAAGAATCTCAACGATATGATGAAGTCATACAAAAGTTGAAAAGTGAGATACAAGAAGGAAGGTATGACGATTTTGAGATAGATGAGGAAGATGTAGTAAGAATGAATGGAAGATTGTGTGTACCAAGTGATGAGGAGATGAAAAAGGAAGTAATGAATGAGGCGCATAACTAAGGATATACCATGCACCCCGGTGGTACCAAGATGTACCAAGACCTTAAAAGTCGCTTTTGGTGGAATGGAATGAAGAAGGATGTAGCCGAATTCGTGATGAAATGTCCCATATGTCAACAAGTAAAGATTGAACACCAAAGGCCAGGGACTTTTGAAACCATTGGCCATACCAGAATGGAAATGGGACCAAATTACCATGGATTTCATATGTGGATTGCCCCGAACACCAGCCAGATATGATGCCATATGGGTAGTTGTGGATCGACTTACCAAGTCAGCACACTTCATCCCCATCAACATGACCTACTCAATGGAAAGTTAGCCCGGCTATATGTAAGGGAGATCGTGAGACTACATGGAGTTCCAGCAGGGATAGTATCGGATCGAGATCCTCGGTTCGTGTCAAAATTTTGGACAAGCCTTCAGAAATGTATGGGGACCAAGCTACAGTTCAGCACAGCTTATCATCCACAAACTGATGGACAATCAGAGCGGACTATCCAGACTTTGGAAGACATGTGTCGAGCCTGGATTTTTCCACTCATCTAATCTGGTTCATTTCTCTTAACCCGATTCACATTAAACCCAACCCATTTAACATGAATCCTCGACTAGGGGTTAAAAGAAATTTTAATTTTTGAAAACTTTTTAGAGTCGCCACCCGATATAAATCGGGAAAAAATAAAAAGCTAGGATCAATGGGTCGGTTGATCCTAACTTAGCTACTAGTCTGCGAAAATTTGATTTTAAAAAAATCAACTTTTAAAAAACCAGATATCATGGATTCGGGGCTAACCTATTTAAAACCAAATGGTTACCACTTTTGGAATTTTAAATTTGTAATTTATCCTTTTCATGCTCAAAAATTCAAATTATATTTACATAACAAATATTTGCAAGTCAAATTATTCATTTTATTTTTATTATTTTTTTTATTCATTTTTACTTTATAACAACAAACATATCTCTCTTTTTTTTAAACAAAACTTTTTTTTATTTTTTATGTCGCCCCGCAGGTGCCATGTACTCGCTAATCGAGATCAGACAAAACGTAGTTCTTTTTAAAAAAATTTAATTTGTTGATCAATTTTTATTTTTGAACTATTTTCACTTTAAATTCATTAAGTTTTCAAATTTTTATAAAAAAATTATTTTTGACGATCCTATGGTCTAATCAATTGATTTTTTTTTATTTTAAGAAATACAAATTTTCTAAGCCCAAAAATCATTTTTTTTTTTAGAAATTTTGTTCTTTGGAAAAATCCAATTTTATTATTTTTATTTATTTTTTATAATTTTTTTATAATTTTTTATTATTTTTTTAAAAAAATCATCACACATTCATAAATATTCAGAATAATTTACAATATATTAAAAATATTTTTCATGCATTAAATATGTATTCCTAAGGCAATTTGTGTATAAATACACATTAAAAATATTCAAAAAAAATAATTATAAAAAAAATAAATTTATATAAAAAATAAATATTTTGATTTTCTGGATTTTTTTGGATTTTTCTGAATTTTTTTGAATTTTTTATGAATTTTATAAATTTTTTGCTATTTTTTATCATTTTCAGAAATTAATTATATAATAAAAATATAATAAAATAATGCGGATTAACCTGGACCGTCGGATGAGGCGGACGAAATCTGGAGCGTTGATCTCGCTGACCGATCTGGATCGTCTGATCGCTTGTTGACTCGATCTGAGCCGTCTGATCGCTTGATGAAATCTGGGCCGTCTGATCGCTTGATGAAATCTGGGCCGTCTGATCGCTTGATGAAATCTGAGCCGCTGATCTGTTTGATGAAATCTGGGCCGTCTGATCTGCTTGATCAAATCTGAGCCGCTGATCTGCTTGATTGAATCTGGGCCGTCTGATCTGCTTGATTGAATCTGGACCGTCCGATCAGAGTTGACCGTTGACCGATGACCGACGACCGTTGACCGATGACCGACCGGGTTGGGTTCGGATTTTCGGGTCGGATCTCGGAGCTCCGCGGGTGAAGAAGACGATGACGCGACTTTTCGGGGCGGATTATTCCGGCGGCTCCGGTGGTCCTCGGTGGCTGGAAGTTTGTCGCCGACTCCTGCTGCGACGGCGCATCCTTTGGTGGTGGTGGCGTTCATCAGAACGGCGGCAAGCGGCGGTTCCGGTGGTGGTTGTACGGCGGCGTTTAAAGAACAAAATAAAAAAAATTTTCAGAGAGAAATCCGATCAATTCGAACAAATCTAAGCACACTAAATCATCCAAATAAAGTTCTAAACATTGTTACAACACTCAATTTGGATTTAAAACTGATCTAATCAATTCGAATTTGAAAAATTCGAATTCTATACCCTAATTTCAAGAATTTCGAATTGGCTTTTCTATGTATGTGTTCTTTGAAATTGACTTGTGCCTTTTGTTCCTAGGACCTCCTATTTATAGGTTGCAAGCTCAATTTTCAGTTTCGAACAGTTTCGAAAATGAATGGATTTTTGCCCTTTGATTTTTCCACGAATTTAATTCGAAAATCCATGATTAATTTGTTTGAAACTGATGAATTGATGATTGTTTTCATATTCCATGCAGATTCATCCACTCAATTTTTGTAACTCCTTATTCATGTGCAATTGAATACTTTATATATTGAATTTTGTAACTTTTGGTTGTTTTTTGCACTAATTTTGTAATCACTTTGTAACCACTTTGCAATCCCATCATCAATTCTGACAATCAATGATTTTTTATCAGTTAAAAACTGATGCAAAGTAAGGCAAGAGTCACATTTGAGGAAAATGAAAAGACAAAAATGATAAAAAAGGCAAAAATTTGCCTTTGCTAGGGTTTAAACCTGTGTCCTTGAGCTTAAGTGTGTGTTTGGGTCCATATGTTTAACCAACAGGCCATTTGGCCTGTGCCTTGATCACTTAGCCAATTTCATCAATACTTAAGGCTTTTGGAAAATGAATTTAATTAAATTTTAAGCCTTAATTAATTGGGCAAAAATTGGGTGTCTACAGCTGCCCCTCTTTGTGGTAAAGTTTGAACAAAACTTTTGCCACAAAGACAAAAAGACAACCAATTTTTGCTTAGCTTCTCCTTTAGACTTTGAGATTTGGTTAGGTCATTTGCCGGACCTATGGGCTTTGGTTTGGTCATTTGCCGGACCAATGGGCTTTGGGTTTGGTCATTTGCCGGACCAATGGGCTTTGGTCATTTGCCGGACCAATGGGCTTTGGGTTTGGTCATTTGCCGGACCAATGGGCTTTGGTTTGGTCATTTGCCGGACCAATGGGCTTTGGGTTTGGTCATTTGCCGGACCAATGGGCTTTGGTTTTGGTCATTTGCCGGACCAATGGGCTTTGGGTTTGGTCATTTGCCGGACCAATGGGCTTTGGTCATTTGCCGGACCAATGGGCTTTGGTTTGGTCATTTGGAATGGATGGATTTCTAACTTCTGTCTTGAACATATTCTTCTAGTGAATGAATTTCTGAACTCTGTCTTGATCACCATCTTGAGCGGATGAATTTCTGAATTTTGTCTTGATCACCATCTTCAATTGATGGGTTTCTGAATTTTGTCACCATCACTATCTTCAATTGATGGGTTTCTGAATTTTGTCACCATCTCAAAAGGATGGATTTTGGGTCACCATCTCGAAAGGATGGATTTTGAGTTTGGGTAGTACTAGACTATCTGTCTAGACTGAGGGTATTTGGATTTTTCAATCCACTAGGGGTTTCTTTCTCTTTCTCTTTTTCTTTTCTTCCTTTCTCTTTTTTTTTTCTTTTTCTCTTCTTTTTTTTTTCTTCTTTTTTCTTTTTCTTTTTTCTTCTTTTTTTTCTTTTTTTTTTCTTTTTTTTTTCTTCTTTTTTTTTTTTTTTTTTCAATCCAACATGCTTCAACTTTCTATCAAAATTAGTTATTCTTGCCATAATATTTTCTTTTAAAATAAGAACAATCAATAGACCAAACTGTATAAACGCATTCATTCAGTATTATAAGATGCTCAAATTTCTTTTTCTGATGATTCAAATGGTGTTTGATTGGAAATTTGTTCAGAAGAATTTTGTGGGTTAGGCTTTGATTTAACTTCAAAGAATTTCAGGCTTTGATTCGACTTCAGAGAATTTCAGGAATATCAACTTTGCTTATAATTAATTAAAATAAAATCAATTGATCACTTGAAATGACAAGTTTTATTGATCAAGGATAATTAACTTTACAGCATCTGAGTTCACAGGATCCTTTAAATTGGGTCCATCCATTTGGGAAAGGATTAATGCTCCTCCCGATAAGACCTTCTTCACTATATATGGTCCTTCATAATTTGGTGTGAACTTTCCTCTGGAATCTTGCACATTTGGCAGCATTTTTCTCAAAACCAAATCACCTTCTTGGAAATTTCTTGGCTTAACCCTCTTGTTAAATGCTCTAGCCATCCTTTGTTGATATAATTGCCCATGACACATGGCGGTTAATCTTTTTTCATCTAAAAGATTTAACTGTTCAACCTTTGTCTAACCCATTCAGCTTCTTCGAGCTCTGTTTCAGCCAATACTCGGAGCGAAGGAATCTCAACTTCTACTGGTAAAACAGCTTCAGTTCCATATACCAGGGAATAGGGCGTTGCCCCAGTTGACACTCTTACAGAGGTTCGATATGCCATTAATGCTAATGGGAGCATTTCATGCCAATCCTTGTATGCAATTGTCATCTTCTCAATGATTCTCTTGATTTTTGTTGGCGGCTTCTACTGCTCCATTCATCTGTGGGCGATATGGAGTGGAATTCCGGTGTTTAATCTTGAATTGCTGACATAAATCAGTCATTGCATTGTTGTTCAAATTTGTACCATTATCGGTAATGATACTTTCTGGAGTTCCATATCGAGCAATGATATCTCTTTTGATGAATCGCACCACAACGGCTTTTGTCACACTGGCGTATGAAGCAGCTTCAACCCACTTGGTGAAGTAATCGATTGCAACTAGTATGAATCGATGACCATTTGAAGCTTTTGGCGATATTGGCCCGATTACGTCTATTCCCCACATTGAGAACGGCCATGGTGTTGACATTGACTGTAATTCCTTGGAGGAGCATTTATCTTGTTTGCGTAATTTGACATAGATGACAAGATCTCACATGTTTGATACAGTCTGATTCCATGGTTAACCAGAAATATCCTAGCCTCATAATCTTTTTAGCTAGCATATCCGTTCATATGAGGTCCACATACTCCCTCATGAACTTCTTCCATTAATTTTTGAGCTTCATTTTCATCTACACATCTCAGTAGGGTGTATCAAATGACCTTCTGTATAAGGTATCTCACTTAACAAGAAATGACTTGCCAGACGTCTCAATGATTTTGATCCTTTTTTGTAGCACACTCAGGATAACTACCTGTTTGCAAGAAATTTGATATCTTGAAACCATGGTTCACTTGACTCAATCACAGCACAGAATGCGGGTTCACTTCTTATTCGGACTTGCAAAGGTTGTATTCTTACTCCTTCAGTGAATTGGATCAAAGAGGCCAGAGTAGCCAATGCATCAGCAAATTGATTCTGAGTTCTCGGCACATAAGTGAAGGAAATTTCTTGAACCTTCCTGTTAACTCAGCCAAGTGATTATGATAAGGAATCAACTTGGGATCCTTAGTTTTGAACTCGCCTCGAGTTTGGAAAATGATAAGTGATGAATCTCCAAACACTTCGAGCTCCTCGATATTCATTTGAATTGCCATTTCTAATCCCATGATGCATGCCTCGTATTCCGCTACATTATTTGTGTAAGGAAACATTAATCTGGCTGATGCCGGGAACTGTTCTTCTTTTGGTGAGATAAGGACTGCCCCTATTCCACCCGTATACGTTGGCTGCTCCATCGAAATACAACTTCCAATTGTTGTTTTCGGCTTCTGTTTCTGTTATTCTGATGCCTTCATCTGGAAACTGATCTTGTTCCTTTAATTCTTCGTCATCAACCGGGCTTTCTGCGAGTTGATCAGCTAAAACTTGTCCTTTGACTGAACTTTGATTCACATAAATGATATCAAATTCAGAAAGTAGCATCTGCCATTTCGAGATTCGACCTACTAAAGCCGGTTTGCGTGCCAAGTATCGCAATGGATCATGCTTCGTAATCAACTCGATCGAGTAGAAGAGCGTATACTGCCTAAGCCTGTGCATAACCCATACTAATGCACAGCAGGTCTTTTCTATCTCTGAATACTTTTGTTCTCCATTGAGAATTTCTTGCTTAAGTAGTAAACAGCTCTTTCTTTTCCTTCCTCATCTTTTTGCCCAGCACACAACCCATAGATTCAGGAAGAATTGTCAAGTACAAGAACAATGGTTTCCCGGTTTTGGAGTAACCAGTACTGGTGGATTGTCAGATACTGCTTTATCCGATTAAAGGCTTTTTCACATTCGTCATTCCATTCAATTAGGGCATTCTTCTTTAGCAGTTTAAACAGCGGTTGGCACTTATCAGTCAGCTGTGATATGAATCGAGCAATGTAATTCAACCTTCCCAAGAGGCCTCTGATTTCCTTTAATGTTTTTGGTGGAGGCAAATCCTGAATCGCCTTGACTTTATCAGGATCGATTTCTATCCCTTTTGGCTAACCATGAATCCTAATAATTTTCCAGATGTCACTCCGAAAGTGCATTTTTCTGGATTCAATTTCAACTGGAACTTCCTTAATCTTTCAAAAAGCTTCCTTAACACCACTACATGATCATCTCCTTCCTTTGTCTTGGCGATCATATCATCTACATATACTTCCACCTCTTTGTGCATCATATCATGAAGTATAGCAAGCATTGCTCGTTGATAAGTTGCCCCGGCATTCTTGAGACCGAAAGGCATGACCTTGTAACAAAAAGTTCCCCAGGCTGTAACAAATGTGGTTTTGACCTTATCTTCTTCGGCCATTAATATCTGATTATACCCTGAAAATCCATCCATGAATGAAAATAGATGATTTCCAGCGGTATTGTCTACTAAAACATCGATGTGAGGCAACGGGAAATTATCTTTCGGGGTGCTTTGTTTAGATCTCTGAAATCCACACAGATTCTTACTTTCCCGTTTTTCTTAAGTACTGGTACTATATTTGATACCCAATCCGAATAATCAGAAACCTCGATGAATCCTACTTCAAGCAGCTTTTTTACTTCATCCTTGATTTGGAGGAGCAAATCCGGCCTAAATCGCCTTAATTTTTGCTTTATAGGTTTAAAATCCTCCTTTGTTGGCAATTTGTGAACCACAATGGATGGGTCTAAACCGGGCATATCGCTGTATGACCATGCAAAAACATCCAAGTATTCGGCTAATAACTTGGTTAAATCTTGTGCCGTGCTCTCAGGCAATTTTCCCCCTATCCTCAGATTCCTAGGGTTTTCACTTGTTCCCAAATTAATCACTTCAATGGTTTCGGGAATTTCAATTCTTCCTTGTTCAAAATTCTGCCAAATTTCTTGTGTTCTAAATTGATAATCAATATCATCTTCAACATCTAACCCAGTAGAGTTAGAGGTGATATTGATATTTTCATTAATTATACGCGCGAGATATCCCTGAACTTCATCACAATTGTCGAATCTGGTTGAATATGAATGAGGAATGTATGAGAATATGTGAGAACACAAATGGAAATAAATTTTATTAAACTGGGACGGTGTTTAAGTACACTTATTTGAGCATCACATAATACTGAAAAACACGAAACACAAATCTAGTCTTAGATAAATTCTTACTTAAAAGACTTAATACTAGCGCAAGGCATAGAGAACCAATTTCTCAAGATCATTTCTTTGGATGAAGCATCTTTTTTGATATCATCTGGCTGCTGGATATGATGTGGCTTTGGAAAGGAATGGCTGATGTGAGGAATTTTGATGATTGGATCATATTCCTTGTCGAGCTTCCTTCTTCTCATTTGGTTTTTCATTTCCACCACTTCAGCACAAGTGGGGGAATATCCCAGTCCAAAGGTTCCCACCTGAGTTTCTTTTTCATCACTCATCACACAGACTTCGTCAAACATTTGAAGCCCGAAGTCTTCTTCTCCTTCTTTTCCAATGTAAGGGACAGCTGTCTCCTTGTAAATGGCATAATCCTGTTCTCCCATAACAGTGATGAGTTGACCATTGGTTATGAACTTAACTTTCTGGTGCAGGCTTGATGGTATTGCCCTGGCAGCATGGATCCATGGTCTTCCCAACAGCAGATTGAATGTTCTGGGGATGTCAATCACTTGAAAAGGAATAATGAAAGTTTGAGGCCCGATGGTGACTTCTAACTCCACTTCACCTATTATATCTCTTTTGATCCATCAAAAGCACGAACCACAATAGAGCTTGGTTTGATGTCTGACGGTTCAATTTCCAATAAGCTCAAAGTGGCTAAGGGGCACACATTCAAAGAGGATCCATTGTACCAATACTCGAGAGACGATCTTTCCACAGCTTTTGACTACGATGAAGAGGGCCTTGTTATGTTGATCTCCTTCCTCTCCCAGTTCTTCAGATGAGAAAATGATTTGCTCATTTGCAAAGATTGAGTTGATGATATGCCCCAAGGCTTCTTCTGATACACCTTCTGGAACTTTCACTTCTTCTAAGGCTTTGAAAAGAGCCTCACGGTGTACATTAGAGCTAATCAGCAGACTCATGAGCGATATTTGGGCAGGTATTTTGGCCAACTGCTCGACAACCTTGTATTCACTTGCTTTCATCAGTTTTGCCAATGCTGACTTCTCTTCATCTTTCTTTCCTTCTTTTTTGCTGCTGTGGCATATTCACAGTTGCATTTTCCCGGTGACTCATAAACTCTTCCTGAGCGAGTAAGGCCACCAACCATGGCCATTGAAGCATGATTTACCGCCTTATAATCAAATGGAGCGGCTTTATACTCATTCACAGCAAGGGGTATGTGAAAGGTATAGTTCTTAGGCTTTGATGAAGTTGATCCATCTTCACTACCTTTGCCTATTTCGATTTTGATGGATCTAGGTCCACCTTCGATCATACACACAAACTCGTCTTCTTTTGCTTTCTTATCTTCCTCTTCAAATTCTGGACCCCATCCAGTTGGAGGAGCGTCGGCATAGACACGGGGCTCAAACCAGTAATCTATTAAATACTGGTATTTTCCGTCATTTCCCAGGGTTCCAATGGTTGGATCTCCAGCCTGATACCTTTCCCATAACTCAGCCTGTGTGCTCGATCTCCTTGGTTTCGGGATCAACATTTCCAGAATCTCTTCTTTTTTAATAGTTCCTTCTTGCAGTAGCTTGTAAATAGCAGGCCTGTTTTGGTGCGGTCTCTTAATTCATATTGAGCAAATGACCCTTCTGGCGAAGGTTCCATGCTACTTGTTCTATGGTGATTGGCAACTCATCCAGATTGATTTCTTGATCGGCACTTCAGCGGTGATCATATTGATGACTGGTCCATGGTTTGGCAGTGGGTTAGTAGAGACTTTGGAGTCTCAACGAAATCCAACTGGATGACTTTTGCATCAATAAGATCTTGGATTTTATGCCTAAGCCTCCAGCATCTGTCTGTTGAATGCCCGATTTGCCCCATGTGATATTCACACTTCAGCTCAGGATTGTAATATCTAGGCTTTAAGTCTTCCCTAGGAACTTCAAGATTGATCAGATTATCGGCCCTTAATTTAGCTAATACTTGGCTAAGGGGAACCGGAATTCGAGTGAAGTTCCGCCTGCTGAACCTTGATTGTTGATTTGGGACTGCACTTTGTTGAGTCTGATCCTTATTCTGATTTTGATTCTGATTTGTTGACAACACGAAAGACTTAGTAGGGCCAGTTGCATCTGAAGTATTGACCATGCTGACGGTTGAATCTTTCCCTTTGTATGGGACATTTCTCGGTGCAGTATATTTCTTTTCTTGTTGCAATTTTCCTGCCGAAATTGCATTCTCAATCCTGCACCCAGCTATCACCACTTCTGAGAAACTTGCTGATGCATGCCCAATCAGATGGGAAAAGAAAGGTTCTCTAGCGTGTTGATAAAAGTGAAAGTAAGGTCCTTTCAGGCATCGGGGTGGTGATCCTTGCAGCCAATGCTCTCCAGCGCTGAGCATACTCCTTGAAAGTCTCTTCTTTCTTCTTCTTCAGATTGCTTAAATCCCATACCGAGGGCGCCATCTCAATGTTAAACTTATACTGATTAAAAAACGCCCTAGCCAACTTGTCCCAAGTATCAACTTCTTGATGGTCTAATTGGGCGTACCAGGCCAAAGCAGCACCAGTAAGACTGTCCTGGAAGGTTTGCACCATCAGCTTGTCAAACTTCGCATATTGCCCCATTCGTCGTACATACAATCTGGTATGCATATTAGGGCAACCTGTCCCGTCATATTTTTCAAATTCCGGTGCCTTAAATTTCTCAGGGAAGGCACCTTCCTCATATTGAGGCAAATTCAGGATCGCGGTTTGATCAAAACCATCGAACGTCTTCATTTTCTCAAGCAGTTTTCTTTCCATTTCTTTAGCCTGAGCTTCCAGTTCTTTTTTCAACTCAGCCGCATTAAACTCATTTGATGACTCCTCTTGCTGAATAAGCTGCCCCTCAATTTCTTTTCCTTTCTGTGCCCTTGAGGATTCTTCAGGAGTTGTAGGGGTCTTGAGTTGGGCAAGACTCTGTGTTAAACCTGCATCTGTTCAGCAATTCCAAGGAGGGTTTGTTCCACGGTGTTGAGTCTTTGTTCATTGGTCTGGTCTGTGGGGTTACTCCCGGTGTTAGACATCTTAGCTCGGGATCTGGTAACAATAGGGCTCCTAACCGGCTTGGACGCTATCTTTCAAGTTTTTAAACTCGAATTTGCTAGACCTGGACATTTATCATTTATTAATATATTTTTTTTAGAATAAATGAATTAATATACATATGCAAGAATGCAGATATGCTATCACACAGATGCAAATGGGGATATTGACCAATGATTTTTTTTTAAAAAAATTTGTATTAAAAGATAATGTTTAACATAACAAAAACTCTAATGGTTTAGAAACTGAATTAAAACTACTTTCTAATGGTTTCAAAGAACCTTGATTCCTAAGGACTAAACCTAAATCAACTAAACCAGTCTTCTTGTCTTAGTGGGGCAAACAATCTTGTCTTCCAGGGCTAGAATTTTCTTTTGAGCTGCCTTCAACTCAGCCTCTAAAAATGAAATTCTGCTTCCAGCACTTTGCAGGCGATCCACCATTTCCCTCTCTCTTTCTTGGAAATCTCGGTGACATACTTCCAGGCGAGCCGAAACAGCTTCCATATAAGCAATTGTTTCAGGGTCAGGTTCCGATGGTGCTGGTTGAAGGACATCGGGAGCTTCATATCGAATATCCTTATTCTTCTTCATTTGGCTAGCCACATACCACCTGGTTGCTCTATACTTCTTGGTTTCCTTATTTTCTGGCTCGACTTCAAAAACCGGCTTCACCTCTCTATTTTCCCATATAGCTCGGATTTGATTTAGCTTGGATTCTTTAGCTGGTAGTATCTTGGTTGGATCCAAATAATCCAGAGTGACTTGCTCCAAATTAGGCTTGACAGTAATATCTTGCAGCATACCATACTGTCTGATAACACTTGAGGGGTAATAACCAGTACAGCCGGTGAGTCCAATTAGGGGTACTGCCATGTATTCCTTGCAACTTAGGATGGCTGCAGGGATTTTGAACCAGCGAGCTTGCCACATCATGTCTTCAGGTGGCATGTCTTCAAGAATGGCAATTATATCCCATAAAGGATGATCATCTTCCATGTGGACCCTTTCAGCAAAGGATTGGATGAGATCATATTTCAGGCTGATGAGGGATCCATTAGCCAAGTCTTTTCCGTAGTGCTTAATGTGGCTAGCAAACCAAACCATTAGTAAGTGCATGCTTGCTTTGAACTTGCCTTGTCCTTTAGACTTGATGTGATTCAGACTACGGACTTGTTCGGCTAGAAGAGCGGGAACATAGGATTTGCCAGCTAAATATTGAGAAACCAGCTCTATGACCCGGAAGTGGATGAACAAATTGCCATTAGGGAAGAGAATGGTTGCAAAAGCAGCTACTATGAAGGCATTAACCCGGTTTTCTTCCCAAACTTCAAGTGGTATACTGAAAGTGGATCGGTTGCTTTTAAATATTCAGGAGTCCAAACCAGTCCATCAGTGTGGTTAGCGGATGCAATATTCATTGCAATTGATAGCTTCAATAATTGGTCCCCTCTTGATCCCCAAAAACTCTGATATAACACGGACCGGGCTATGCTTGAAATTTGGAATATAGATTCCTTCAGAGGTAGGAGGTGCTTGGAGTAGCCTAGTATATTCCTCAATGGTTGGGCTAAGTACATGCTGACCAAACGGAAGACAGCTTCTTCAGGTTCCCATAGATGAGTAAGGGCCCGGAACATGGTGAATGGAACATGGATCTTTGGTAGGCTGAGGATTGGGCCTAACCTATCTTCAATGAATGACCTTTGGACTGGAGTAAAACTGACAAACCATCGGTCCAGTAGGAGCATTGGATCCTTGAAAGGTTCCACTCGATTTTCTCTAATAAGGCGAGCCCACAAGCTATCGCTACTGTCGGTTGAAGACATCATTTTCTGAAATTTTTAAAAGGTATAAGCTAATATTTACAAAATTTTTTAATTTTTTGACAGCTTTTATTATTTTTTTTTTAGAATTTTCTTTAAGTATTTTTTTTTAGTATTTACATATGTACATTTATTTTTTAACTTCATTTTTAGAAAAAGTTGGTCAAATCCCATGCTAATGAATGCATGATTTGGTAGGGTTCTATAGGTTCCCCGATTTAGTGATACTAAACCGGAGTGGGAGGACATTTCTTGATCTAGAGGGTGGAAAGCCACAGCCCCCGGACCTTACTTCGTCCTCCTCGCTTAGGCTCTTAAGACGGCCCTGGTACGACCGTATCTAGCACACATTTATGCTAATGCAAATGCAAATGCAAATGCAAACTAAGAAATCAAACTTTTGTTTTCTATTTTTTCATATTTTGCAAGGTTAGTATATATTTACAAAACAATATTAAAAATATACAAGAATCACATATTCACATGGTATTTACAAAAAAAAGCAAGGATAAATTTAAAATTTATAATTCCGAAGTGGCTAGCCCTCTTTTTTTTTAAAAAAAAATTTAGTCCCCAGTGGAGTCGCCAAGCTGTCGAGCCTGGATTTTTTCCACTCATCTAATCTGGTTCATTTCTCTTAACCCGATTCACATTAAACCCGAACCCATTTAACATGAATCCTCGACTAGGGGTTAAAAGAAATTTTAAAAATTTTAGAGTCGCCACCCGATATAAATCGGGAAAAAATAAAAAGCTAGGATCAATGGGTCGGTTGATCCTAACTTAGCTACTAGTCTGCGAAAATTTGATTTAAAAAAAATCAACTTTTAAAACCAGATATCATGGATTCGGGGGCTAACCTATTAAAACCAAATGGTTACCACTTTTGGAATTTTAAATTTGTAATTTATCCTTTTCATGCTCAAAAATTCAAATTATATTTTACATAACAAATATTTGCAAGTCAAATTATTCATTTTATTTTTATTATTTTTTTTATTCATTTTTACTTTATAACAACAAACATATCTCTTTTTTTTAAAACAAAACTTTTTTTTATTTTTTATGTCGCCCCGCAGGTGCCTACGTACTCGCTAATCGAGATCAGACAAAACGTAGTTCTTTTAAAAAAATTTAATTTGTTGATCAATTTTTATTTTTTGAACTTTTTCACTTTAATTCATTAAGTTTTCAAATTTTTATAAAAAAATTATTTTTGACGATCCTATGGTCTAATCAATTGATTTTTTTTTATTTTATGAAAAATACAATTTTTCTAGCCCAAAAATCATTTTTTTTTTTTAGAAATTTTGTTCTATGGAAAAATCCAATTTAATTTTTATTTATTTTTTATTATTTTTTTTATTTTTTTTTTAAAAAAATCATCACACATTCATAATATATTAGAATAATTTACAATATATTAAAAATATTTTTCATGCATTAAATATGTATTCCTAAGGCAATTTGTATTAAATACACATAAAAATATTCAAAAAAAATAATAAATATAAAAAAAAATAAATTTATATAAAAAATAAATATTTTGATTTTTCTGGATTTTTCTGAATTTTCTGAATTTTTTTATGAATTTTTATAAATTTTTTGCTATTTTTTATCATTTTCAGAAATTAATTATATAATAAAAATATAATAAAATAATGCGGATTAACCTGGACCGTCGGATGAGGCGGACGAAATCTGGAGCGTTGATCTCGCTGACCGATCTGGATCGTCTGATCGCTTGTTGACTCGATCTGAGCCGTCTGATCGCTTGATGAAATCTGGGCCGTCTGATCGCTTCATGAAATCTGGGCCGTCTGATCACTTGATGAAATCTGAGCCCTGCTCTGTTTGATGAAATCTAGGCCGTCTGATCTGCTTGATCAAATCTGAGCCGCTGATCTGCTTGATTGAATCTGGGTCGTCTGATCTGCTTGATTGAATCTGGACCGTCCGATCAGTGTTGACCGTTGACCGATGACCGACGGACCGTTTGACCGATGACCGACCAGGTTGGGTTCGGATTTTCGGGTCGGATCTCGGAGCTCGGCGGGTGAAGAAGACGATGACGCGACTTTTCGGGGCGGATTCCGGCGGCTCCGGTGGTCCTCGGTGGCTGGAAGTTTTGTCGGCCCGACTCTGCTGTGACGGCGGTCCTTTGGTGGTGGTGGCGTTCACTCAGAACGGCGGCAAGCGGCGGTTCCGGTGGTGGTTGTACGGCGGCGTTTGAAGAACAAAATAAAAAAAATTTTCAGAGAGAAATCGATCAATTCGAACAAATCTAAGCACACTAAATCATCCAAATAAAGTTTCTAACATTGTTACAACACTCAATTTGGATTAAAACTGATCTAATCAATTCGAATTTGAAAATTCGAATTCTATACCCTAATTTCAAGAATTCGAATTGGCTTTTCTATGTATGTGTTCTTCTGAAATTGACTTGTGCCTTTTGTTCCTAGGAGCTCCTATTTATAGGTTGCAAGCTCAATTTTCAGTTTCGAACAGTTTCGAAAATGAATGGATTTTTGCCCTTTGATTTTTCCACGAATTTAATTCGAAAATCCATGATTAATTTGTTTGAAACTGATGAATTGATGATTGTTTTCATATTCCATGCTAGATTCATCCACTCAATTTTTGTAACTCTTATTCATGTGCAATTGAATACTTTATACATTGAATTTTGTAACTTTTGGTTGTTTTTTGCACTAATTTTGTAATCACTTTGTAACCACTTTGCAATCCCATCATCAATTCTGACAATCAATGATTTTTTGTCAGTTAAAAACTGATGCAAAGTAAGGCAAGAGTCACATTTGAGGAAAATGAAAAGACAAAAATGATTAAAAAAGGCAAAATTTGCCTTTGCTAGGGTTTAAACCTGTGTCCTTGAGCTTGAGTGTGTGTTTGGGTCCATATGTTTAACCAACAGGCCATTTGGCCTGTGCCTTGATCACTTATCCAATTTCATCAATACTTAAGGCTTTTGGAAAATGAATTTAATTAAATTTTAAGCCTTAATTAATTGGACAAAAATTGGGTGTCTACAACATGTTAAGAGCTTGTGTTATGGAATTCAAGGGGAGCTGGGAAGTACACCTACCTTTGGTAGAGTTCGCTTACAACAACAGCTATCATTCAACAATCAAGATGCACCATACGAAGCTTTATACGGAAGAAGGTGTAGATCGCCTCTATTTTGGGATGATGTGGAAAAAATTAACAATTGGACCAGATCTCATCCAGGACGCCTAATAAAGTTAGGATTATTCAAAAAGGATGAAAGAGGCCCAAGATAGACAAAAAAGTTGGGCGGATCAAAACGAAGGATCCTTAAGTTTAACGTTGGAGATCATGTGTATCTGAAAGTGAATCCGATAAAGAGTATCCATCGTGTACGAGCTCGAGGGAAGCTAAGCCCAAGGTATATCGGACCTTTCGAAATCCTCGAACGGGTAGGAGATTTAGCTTATCGATTGGCATTACCACCAAACCTGTCGGGAGTACATAATGTCTTCCATGTCTCAGTGCTCAGGAAGCATATCCCCGACCCTGATCGGATTGTGGAACTTGAACCGGTCAGGCTAAAAGAGAACTTGACTTATGAGGAGCACCCAGTTCAAATTTTGGATCAAAAGGTTCAAAGCTGAGAAACAAGGAAATCCGAAATGTCAAGGTGCTGTGGAAGAATCATTCACGAGAAGAGGCTACTTGGAAGCTGAGGATGAAATCCGAAAGAAATATCCAAATCTCTTTAAAGAATCAGGTACGAATTTCAAGTTGCAATCCCAAGTTTTGAGGACAAACTTTCTTTAAGGGGGGTAGGTTGTAAATCCCCGAAATTTTCGATCCAAAATTAAAGACTTAAACCCTAAACGAAGTCAAACGAATTCCTAGGTCAAACAAAACCCTAGTTTACCGTAACCGTTTAACTCCGGCATGCCGTTTTCTCAAGTCATAGAAAACGAAGTTGGAAAAATTAACTCGAATAGTTCGTAATAACCATAGGTTTTATAAAAGTTTCAGTTTCGCGAAATTCGGATGTCCGTCGAACCCGAACGTACACAGTTCTTGAAAAATGTGTCCGGAAGCCCGGAATAGGAAAATATTCTGAATACACGTTAGACTCGTAAAAATATAAGATTTCCAAAAATTCAATTTCGTAATTTTTCGATAACTAAAAATATCAGATATCGCCTTTATACTCATATTTTCTTACTCCGGTATTAAATGTCTTGTCTACTTTTACATTACACTATTTTCTACTATTCTACACTATTCATCTATCTCTACTTTTTCTTACAACCTATTCTTACAACCTATACACCTATTTCTTACACATTTTCTTTTCCAATACAATTTCACACTCTCATTTCTTACTTTTAATTAACAAAATAACAAAAATTAAATTTTTTCTCTCCTCCCCATGCATGTTTGGCGCCGGCCCCCTCTCTTGATGCCCACAAATTGTTTTGTTTTCATTTATTTTAATATACACAAATTATCTCCACATTTTCCTATAAATACCCCTTCATACCTTCACTTCTTTCACACTTCTTCATCTCTAAAGTTACTATACTAAAATTTCTCTCCAAATCCTCTCAAGAGTTCATCAAGAAGTCCTCTTAAGTTTAGCTTCTTTAGGTAAGAAATTTCTCGAGATTTCTTCATGTTCATTTACCTAGTATGAGCTTAGTGTGTGTTTTCTAAAACCATGAAGGTTAAGAAAGCAACATTAGGTTCATGCTTTGTTTTTGTTCATAATCAAAATTCCTCCATGATCATTTATGTTTCTATTATGTTCCTTTATGTTTTCTTATATTTCCTTTATGTTTACTACTATCTAATATATCTATATAACTATATATACTATTTAGAGCATATAAGCTCATAGCCTTGCAATTTATTTACCTTTCATGCAATTCATTTATTTCAATGCAATTTATTTAAATTCAAGTTGATTTTAAGACTAGTCATTCTAGTCTTAGACTTGTCCTCATCAAGTCAAAACAATTCTTTTATTTTTTCGGGACTAGTCTTTTCTTAGTCCTGGGATACCTTGATAGAAGCTAAGGTCCCAATACTTGATTTACTTTATTATTTAAGCTTTCAAGTTATTATGTTCCTTTGTATTTTTATAGTTTTGATTCATATTTATGCATGAACATAATGTTTTTGTCTCAACAAAAACAAATGAGAAGATGTTTTCTTGAATTAAAGATTCTTTTTAAAGAAATAAATATGGGAAACGGATTTCTAAAAACTCATGAACATGCATAGGAATGATTTTCTTACATAAACAAAAGATTTTATGAAAACTCATCTTTTATCGAGAAGTAGAAATTCTTTTGAAACATTACAAGAAATAAAATATCATTTCGCTACTTTTGAAATCCAAGTTTAGAAAACAAAGCCACACTTTAGGAAATTAAAGTAATTACAAGAGATTTCATTTAGAAATAAAATCTTTATTTTAATAATCAAAAGATCTTTCAAAAGTAAAATAGGATCTCAAATTCAAAGACTTTTAAAACCTTATTTTAAGTTGAGACAACTTCATTTACTTCATACATTTGTTATGAGTCATTATAAATATATTTATACCTTTCAAAAAGTTTACAAAATAATTGAAATGTTATCTTTTCAAAATGAGTTTTGTTTACAAAAAGGAAAACAAGTGTTTACAAATTCGTGGCAAATCTGATAGCTACCTTTTCGGAACCCAAACGACTTAGTTTTATGGAAATAAGCTTAGAAATGCGTAGATCGTTTCGAGTAGGTAGAAAACGGTATATTATACGCGAAATTTCGAGTTAAAATGAGCAAGTTATGGCCATTTTAAGTTGGAATTTCCCTTTTATACGATTTTACTACGATTTTTAAGAAAAGATTAGAATTTTCAAGAATAGAATTTCACGAAATACTCATTTGGGTATTCTTCTTGAATTAGATAATCACGAGGAGGATTGTTTGTATCCCGAAGATTACTACGATTAAGTGGAATTTCCGATCGACCCATCCAATTCAAGAAAGGTGTCACCATGGCCGAGTGAGTTACTTCCCGTATTTTTCTTCGTACTCTTGATTGTGCTTGTAAAGTTAGTTGCACTAGAACTTAAGAAAAATAAAACGAAAGTGTATGATAATATGTTGAAAGAATATTAAGTATATCGAAACTTGAATTGGTTGTAGTAAAGATTGTATGCGCATTAATATCTTGAAGTGTTTGAAATTGGTTGATCACTTGAAAGAAGCTAAATGTAATCACTAGACTTTAATTAAAGAAATTATTCATGCACTTCATATGTTGAGTCACATTGCATTCGCTACTATACAATGGTGGGACAAGTGTTTATAATAGTGGTGGTAGACATAACCGGTATATCATGTAAGTGGCGAGTAGGAGCGGTAAGAACTACTTAAATTGATGGCTAGTAGGAGCCGTAATAACTACAAGTTTTTGGTGGCTAGTAGAGCCTGTAATAACTACAAAGTTTTGATGGCGTATAGGAGCCGTAAGATCTATAAAAGTGTTTTTAAAAGTTGTGGCTGTAATGGCCTGAATCCCCAACCCCGAATGAAGGGCGTAAATTCATTCAACATATGATTCTCGGAAAGTCATATGTCTTGTATGCTCATGTGGTTGTTGCATTTCATATGTTTGAATAATAAACTTGATTGATAAATTTTATCCGAGTATGAATTTTAGGATTTACTCACTAAGCCTATAAGCTTACACCCCTATAGATATTTGTATTCTCAGGAACACCTAATTTTGTGCCCGGGATCTTCCAGTGTCCGTATACGTTTTATGTTGAAGCTTTTGGAGGAAATCTACTTGAAGACTTAGATTAGACTTCCTTCGAAATCTTTAATTTTGGATGTTATGTAGTTATCTCGATCCTTGGATTTATCGGGGGTATGCCCCTAAGAATTTATGTATCAGACCTTTAGTTATTTATGATATGATATATTTATTTATGAATTCTTGTATGTTTAACTTTACTTGCTTAAATTATGCTTCTCAAAAGCGTCTCCTATTACCGTGTTAGACGCCTTACATATAATACTAAGGCTTTCGCATGACTAAGGTAGCCATTCTTAAGCCTTGATATTATATGTGGCAGACTGCCACGTTTAGGGTACCCTTCGGGGCGTGACACAATGAAAGACTCATTTTGGGTATTTTATCTTGTTTAGGTGAAGAAGGAACCGATATCGCCTTCCCAAAATATTACTTCAACTAGGAGCGATCATCATGGAGTAAGTTAATTCCTTACTAATTACATTTCCTTATTTGTGCTTGTAAGTAGTAGCACTAGAGATTGAGAAAAAGATAAATGAATAAATGTTGTGTGATTTGGAATCATGATTGATTGATATAGTTGTTGAATAAAAGCTAAAAATATCGAAAGATGAATAACTTATGTTTTCCTTGCTATGGTGTGATGAATATTGTTTTGGCCACCGTTAACATGAACTCGACAATAATTGAATAAACCTATATTGAAATCAATTCACGCATAGCATATTGTGAGTCACATTTATCTTTTTTCGTTACTATTCTTTGTGTGGGGAAACGAGGAGTCGTAGTGGTGGCTAGTAGAAGCCAGAAAGTCTACATGGGCTAGTAGGAGCCAGCAACTCGACAGGACAAGTAAGAGTCGGTAAGTCTATAAATATTGATGGTCGTATGGGCCGGTAACCACCCAACCCCCGATATGGAGGACCTGCTATCACCCTTATAATTAAAATAGGCAATAACAGTTCCCCAACCACATATAACCTATAGGATTATATGTAAGGTTGTCTAAAAGAATTGTTTGAGGAATTGTTTGTCTAATTCCACATAATTAATATAATAGAACCATAGTTTTTCAAAACTTTCAACAAAACCCACTACATCATTATCATATTTCACAAAAGAAATAAACTTAAGTCATACATAGCCAAGTACATATATATATACATATATTACATCCAAAGGCTTCTTACAAGTCTTAACAAAATTACATATAAAATCCAACTAAAACTTTAAATACTATCACAAGACTAATAGAACTAGTCTATTACAAAATTTGAATTCCATCAAGTCTAAGGTCATCTCTAGTCCTCAAAATCATCAAGAAAATCCTCGAAATCGATTCCATACCCCATACTCGTGTAAAACTCGTTGGATTCATCACCTGAAATGGTTTAAAAAAAAAAAGCTAAAGGTCTAGTACGCAAGTAACGAATACAAATATAAAATGATTCACACTGCTTAAGCTAAATGCAAAATGCAACAACCAATAATTTATTATTCAATCTTTAGTTAGTCATACATCATGGGAGTATTCAAATTCTGGACATCAAGGATCTAGTAACACATCCACCTCCCTGAGTGGTCCCTATTGTTCATACAGACTAGGCAGCCCCACCTTCCAGCGTAGCCTGCAATACTAAGGGATTCTGAGTAACGCATCACGACATTCAGGGAGTTGATATAAGTAGCTCGGATACCTATATCTCCTAGATAAATCTATCCAATAACAAAAAAGTACCATGCTCCCAATCTGAGCAAGGTGTCGCTCTCCGAACTAGATTCAATAGCGTAAAAGATAACAAACACTCATCAATTATTAAAATTTTCTTAATTTAGAGTAACTTGAAGTAATGCTTATCCTAGCAAAGAAACAAGCAAGTTACCGCGTACCTGAGATAGCTCGGGAACTAACGGGGTTAGTCGAGCGATGATCTATCACTGTTCAAGATAATATTGAATTTCCCACTTAGTTTAAGCACTAATTAACTAGTTCCAAATATAATTAATCAAATAAATTATTACAAAGTCATAACAGAGCATTTAAACATCATATTATATCATACAATACTTAACATTATTCAATTGATCATATATCAAGCTTTGGAAAATTTTGAAGAAAGCTTTTGAAAATAAAAATTGCAGGGGACATGCCAGCCTTCAATACCGGCAGCGTTCAACTGGTGCATAATGCATTAAAACTCAACACTTGCCAACACTGGCAGCGTTCAAGGATACGCCGGCAGCCTTTGGTCTACGCTGGCAGCCTTGATCTGATGTAGACTACAACTCCAACTTCCAAAAATTTTTCGAGAGTTCTATGGGGTTGGTCCATGCCCGTGGATACCCCAATACCGGTAGCGTATCCATGTACATTGACAACTTTGGATCCTACGCCGGTGGCCTTAAGCTCGGCGTTAAAAATTATGATTTTGTTCTCATTCCATACCACCACTAAGCCGATAGTGTTGGAACCCTAATAGCCGGTGTATGTTTTGAAAAATAAACACTGACAAACTTTCCTTGCGAAAGCCGACAGCGTTTCAAGAGGCTTTAAGAAAATAGGTTCTAGGAGGCGGTGTTGAACTACCAGATGCCGGCGTATGCTCAAAAACAGACCTATTCGAAAATGTTTTCCTTCCCCTGTTTTCTTTACAAAAACTATTCATTTCAAAAATTCTCTAAACTTATTTTAAGCTTCCTAAAACTTGTTATATGTTCTAAATACCATCCAAACAACACAAACTCCACTTCTAATCATTAAACACCCAACTACAGCATTCAGATGCCAATTACACTTCAATTCCATACTTCAACTACTCAACTTAGTTCCACTACTCATCAACACTCCTTATAACTTCCCTAACACTTAATTAAGCTCATACAATAAGAAAACACAATCTAACATATATCAATACATAAATCAATCAACTCAATTGGCATTTACTCATCTTACCATAAGTTTTACATGCAAATACAAGAAAGAAAATAAAACAAAGAGATTAGGCTTGCATTAACTTACATGAACAAGCTTTGGCTTGGAGTGATTTTTGAATTCAAAGGCTTGTTGTTGATTTTGGTTTAAGGCTTATGGTTTTGAGATAGAAAGAAGAGAGAAAGAAAAGAAAAGAAAGAAAACTGGTATGAAAAAATAGGGCTGCCAAAAGAGACATTATTTGATTAAATTTGGGACTCAAATTTATCCTATGTTTGACATTTGAGGAATATTTGACTTAGGCTTAATTTGGCTTAATTTGAAATGCATTTGAGTTTAATTTGGGCTTAAAATTTAGGCTTAAACTTTGTAAAAATTCTATCATAGATTCTTAAGCAATTCACAAGTTATTTTAATAATTCTAAAAATAACACATACATATTAATTCATGAAAGACACAAATATTAATTACACTATGCACAAATTAATACAATTAATACAATAATATTAATTTCATTGCACTACACACATACAAAATGACACATATTCAATATATGCACTAATTATATTGTTTATGCACATATATCTCATTTCAAAATCATATATCATTTCAATAACACATTAAAATATAAATTACGAAATTCATGGCTATTTCATTCTCCCCTCCTTCAAAAAGTTTCGTCCTCAAAACTTAGCTTACCTTAATCACTACTCAAATAACTCGGGATGCTTCTATTTCATTTCATCCTTGGGCTCCCACGTTGCCTCTCTTTCGGTTTGTCTAGTCCACAAGACTTTCACAAAAGGAATTACTGTCCTCCTCAACACTTTATCAATTCTATCCAAGACTTTGATCAGCTTCTCAACTGTTCTCAAATTCTGTTGAACCTCTGATTGATGTGTAGAAATGATGGCTTTGAGATCTGATACACATTTTCGGAGCTATGATACATGGAATACATCATGCACTTTTGAAAAATTCGGTGGTAAAGCCAATCGATAGGCTAATGGACAATTCTCTCTAAAATCTCATATGTGCCAATGTATCTTGGATTTAACTTACCTTTTACCCCAAATCTCATTACTCCTTTTGTTGGAGAGATTTTGAGAAACACATGGTCACTAACTTCAAACTCCAATGGTCTCCTTCTTGTATCAGCATAGCTTTTATACCGATCTTGAGCTATTTTCATTCGTTGTTTATCACTTGAATCTTCTACTGCTTCTATATCAACTTAGGACCCAAAATAACTCTTTCACCAACTTTATCCCAAGACAGTGGAGATCTGCACTTCCTACCATAAAGAGCTTCATAGGGTACCATTTGAATTGTTTCTTGGAAGCTATTGTTGTGGGCAAATTCAGCAAGTGGCAAATAGGTGTCCTACCTATTGCCTAAATCTAAAACACATGCTCTAAGCATATCTTCCACTATCTGAATTGTTCTCTTTGATTGCCCATCTGTCTGTGGATGAAATGCAGTGCTAAACTAAAGTTGAGTACCTAAAACAGTATGTAAACTTTTCTAGAACCGGCTAACAAAGCAAGAATCTCGATCAGAAGTAATCGTCTTTAGAATCCTGTGTAGTCTCATTATCTCTTTAATATAGATATGTGCCATCTTCTCTAAGGAATCTCCAACCCTCAAAGCTATGAAATGAGCCGATTTTGTTAATCTGTCCATGATCACCCAAATAACTTCATATTTGGCGATAGTCTTGGGTAAGGCTGATATAAAATCTATAGTGATATCATCTCATTTCCATTCGGGTATAGATAAAGGTTGAAGTTCTCCTCCGGGTCTTTGATACTTGATTATTTGTTGACAAGTAAAACACTTGGAAACATATTGAGCAATATATTTCTTCAAACCTTCCCACCATAAATTTTTCTTCAAATCTCTATACATTTTGGTGGTTCCCGAGTGGATCGAATATGTAGATGAATAAGCTTCCTTCATGATTTCTTCTCTGAACCCATATGGCACAAAGAGTCTATTCCCATATATAAAAACTTCATCCCCATCGATTCTCAATTCTTTTCTTTTCCCTTCACTTATAGCAATCTTCATTCTTTTAGCTTCATCGTCTTCCTTTTGGACTTGTTTAATCTTTTCCAACATTGTCGTTGCAAGGATAATTGAGCCAATATCACATCAACATGCTCTAATGTAACTTCAAGTTCTAACTTCATGAAGTCCATCTAAATCTCTCTTTGATTAGAAATCAAAGTTGCGTCATTCACTTGCTTTTTCCTACTGAGTGCGTTTGCTACCACATTAGCTTTGCCAAATGGTAAAGAATTTCCACATCATAATCTTTAATCAATTCAAGCCATCTTATTGCCTCATATTAACCTCCTTATGTGAATATATATTTCAAGCTTTTTGATCCGTGTAAATCTTACACTTCTCTCCAAACAAATAGTGTCTCCAAAATTTCAGTGCGAGAATTACTGCTGCCAACTCAAGATCATGCACTATATAATTCTTCTCATGGGGTTTTAGTTACC
Organism: Combretum micranthum; assembly: GCA_024138025.1. Lineage (NCBI taxonomy): Eukaryota > Viridiplantae > Streptophyta > Magnoliopsida > Myrtales > Combretaceae > Combretum > Combretum micranthum. Next base: position 140,162 of record JAMXBD010002701.1, on the reverse strand, counting down.
TTGATGCATAAGCTATAACTTTTCCTTCTTGCATGAGGACACAACCGAGTCCTTGGATAGGCGCATCACTAAAGACCACAGATTCCTTCCCACTGACGGGTAGTGCCAAAATAGGTAAAAATACCAATCTTTCTTTCAACTCTTCAAAACTCCTCTCACATTTGTCATCCCACACACACTTAATATTCTTTCTTGTTAATCTTGTTAATGGGGACGCAATTTTCAAAAATCCCTCTACAAACCTTCGATAGTATCCAGTCAATCCATGAAAACTTCTAATCTCACTCATGTTAGTAAGTCTTGTCCATCCCAAAATAGCTTCGATCTTCATTGGATCAACTGAAATACCTTCCTTTGAAATAATATGCTCGAGAAAGGATATTTCTTCCAACCAAAACTGACATTTATTAAATTTCGCATAGAGTTTCTTCTCTCGAAGTCTTTGTAACACAAGTCTTAAATGCTCTTGATGCTCCTCCTTACTTCGGGAATAAATCAGAATATCATCAATGATACTATGACAAATGAATCCAGATAATCCTTGAAGACCCTATTCATCAGATTCATGAACGCGACTAGAGCATTGGTTAACCCGAAAGACATCACCAAAAACTCGAAGTGCCCATACTGAGTTCTGAAAGCCGTCTTCTGAATATCTTGAGATTTGATCTTAAGTTGATAATATCCTGATCTTAAGTCAATCTTAGAAAACACTGTGGCTCCCTTCAACTGATCGAATAGATCATCAATCCTCGGCAAAGGGTATTTGTTCTTAATAGTAACCCGATTCAATTCCCTATAATCAATGCACATGCGCAAACTCTCATCTTTCTTCCTTACAAATAATACAGGAGAACCCCATGGTGATTTACTCAGTCTAATGAAACCCAAATCTTGCAATTCCTATAACTACAACTTTAACTCTTTCAACTCTGCAGGAGCCATTATATACGGAGCCTCGAAGATTGGCACTATTCCAGGTAATACTTCAATTCCAAACTCTATCTCCCTATCTGGTGGTAGTCCAGGTAACTTCTCTGGAAATACATCCACAAACTCATTCATAATTGGCACCATTTTGATATCTACTTCTTCAATATTCAAAGCTGCCATAATTGGTTTTTCCCATAATTCCATAGATTTAATATTCTTAGGTCTCAACCTTTCCAACCTATATGTGAATCTCCCCTCATTCAAGTCAAAACTTAACTCCGCCTTACTACAATCAATCGTGACCTTATAATGATTTAGTCAATTCATTCCCAAGATCACATCACAATCAGATAAAGGCAATATTATCATATCAATAGGCATGTTCACATTTGAAATCATAACATTTATATTTTTACACACACAAGGTTGCCTATTTTCAATCACCAATGGAGTAATCACACACATAATACGATCAATCAATGTTTCAGAAACAAGCTCACAATCATTCATATAATTTTCGGAAATACAAGCATGAGTTGCTCCAGTATCAATCAACACATATGCATCCCTATTAGCAACACTCATAATACCTGCCAAGGTGTCTGTAAACCTCGGTATTCTTAGTAGTCAAATAAACTTCGGGATCGAAAGGCAAAACCCTAATCCAATCCAGTTTAAGCTTAGTGAGAGAAGCTTAGAAACCTTAAATCCGGTTTTCCTTCGGTTTCATAATAAAAAAAAAATTTATAAAGTAAATGAATATGAATTATTGTTTTAAAGTATATTTTAAACCTTAGAAAGTTTTAAATTCGAAAAATTTTCAATTCCAAGCCTTCCCGAGCTCAATTATGGAAAAACGTGCCCCGGGACCAGAAACTCAGAAAAATATTCTGGAATATTCATTAGAACTGAAATTTTATAAGGATTTCAAAAATATAAATTTTATAATTTTCCGAGCTATAAATATTTCAGTTATAGCCTTTTTCCCGTATTTTCTTTACAATCGGTAAAGTAGAGTCTTGTCTACTATTCACAAGTACAACCTACACTACACACTACTCATACCCTATTCTTACATCCATACAACTACTCATTATAATTTCTTTTCCAAGAAATTTTGTTTTTTAATTAATTATTACATTTGTTACATTTTATTACTTAAATTACAAATTTTATCAAAAATTCAAATCTCTCTCCCTCCCTCCCCCCCCCCCCACACACACACCCTCACACACACACACACACATGGTCGGTGCACCCCCTCCAATTTCCCCTCTTATTGTTTATTTTTACTTCTTTATTATAACTAAACCCTAATGCATTCAATATACAAGCTCATTCTCTCTCTCTCTCCTCATTTTTTCACTCATTCAAAATTTACAAAAGAAGAAAAACTCTCTCTCTGTCCTTAGTGTGGCCGTGACACACACACACACACACACACCTTCACAAGTTTATTTCATCTTCTATTCTTCTTCAAATCTCCATTGGTATGATGTTCAAGCTTTGTTATTGCTAAATTTGTAATGGCAAGACTTTTCTTGTGTGTTTTCCATTTAAATCCTATATGAGCATATGCTAGGGACAAGAAAACACTAATACAAGAATATCAAGCCATCACAAGAAGTAGATCTTGTGTTTAAGGGTTTTCGCGAAATAATTATGTTCTTGCATGTAAAGTAGGATCTTGCATGAAAGTTTATGGTTCATGTTATTAAACTCATGTTCATGCACTATAAGTGGTAGATCTTAGTGTTTAGACACACATACTTCATTGACATTTTGATCATGTGGTTATTTTGAGCTTGCATGCATTTATGATCATAAAAGTTTAGCCTGTGCATATATAAATGTGTTAGATGATTTTTATGTATATAAGACAAGAAACCCAAAAAGAAAAGATTTTGTTAGAAAGGTCAAAGGAAAAATTCGGATGATTTTTTAAACCTATTTTAAAAACCCTTGAAACCACTTTGAAACTCATTATTTTTCATGAAAAATGAAAGGTATATGTAATAGGTATCTCTTAAGGAATGATTCTTACAAGTTGAAATGAGTTTAGACAGAAGTAATGTGTAAAACAAGTAGTGGAATTAAGATTAGAAATTTTGAGTTAGTGATCAAATTGTCAAATTCGTAATTTGAGATAATGAAGATGTAATCACCTAATATTGAGCTCAAATTGCATGTTTATGAGTTAAATGAAGTCCTTGGACAATAGATATAAAGCTTCAAATTTTGATGCATTAAACAAGTTTTCTCATAAGGAATATGCAAGAATGAAATTTTCCAAAATTCGGATTTTTATGAAAAGCTTGTTTAAAAACATATTTGCAAGGTGAAAAATGTGTTCTATGAAGAAATGAAGGTCTTGGATGTATAGATGATGGAGACTCATTTTTATTTAGTAGCAAGTGAATTTAAAGAATAAAATCCTAAAACACTAGGAAATGCAAAATTGGAAAGAATAGATTTTTAAGAAGTGACTATTGTGGAGTCTTATAATAATTAGGAGTTCTTAAAAGTTCATTATCAAAAATCATCAAGATCATGCATATATTGAGCTCATTACATGACATTCACACTAGGAATTCGTTCATATTCCATCTATACATGAATCATCAACTAGACACATTTTTACTAAATGCAAAACAATTTTTTGGAAATGGAAAAGTTACAGAACAGATCTGATCCCTCTGTTCCATGACCTTAATGTTTTCAAAACTTAAAAATAATATTAGAAATAGATATCTTTCAAAGTAGATAGAAATCGATATAAAATTTGCGAAATTCCGAGTTAAAATGACCAAGTTATGGCCGTTTTAAGTTGGAACTTCCGCAAATAGCGAGAATCACGATTTTGTTTAGTCTAGATGTATAGTTTGAATTAGTTAAGTGATGAGATTCTTATTAGGTTATTCTTATTTGGTTGGTGATCCCGAGCACGACGATACCCTACCATCTGACTATTACTATTAAGAAACCGGCGTTCCATGGCTGAGTGAGTTTTACTTCTGATCTCAATTATTGCATGTGATTGTAATAATAGTTGCACTAGTTGCTAAGTAAAGATAAAAAAATGATTATGCATGATGGGGTTAGTTGGGAATTATAATTGTCTGTTGTTGATATGTGAAGTTGAACTTAAAGAATATCGAAGCCGGGTGATAAGTTATTGCTTGTATAGAGATGAGCTGGAATTGATTGTCTGCGAATATTGCTTAGCCACCTAAAAGAATTGGATTAATCGAGTATTGGACTTCAATTATAATTTGAACTCATTGATATCACGAAGAGGATGGAGCATTAGCATTTGTTGGTTTTTCGTGATCCATAAAACGAATATATGTTGGTTAATCGTGATCCATAAAACGAATTATTGTTCAGTTGATCGTGAGCTTAAACGGCATCGTACCGCAGGATTCGTTAATCTGCTAACCCGGGATGGAGGGCGCAACTCCATCCACATATGATTTTCGGCTGTCATATGTTTGTTGAACTCATCTGTTTGATGCATTTCACTTGCTGAATAATCACTTGCTTGAATGATTTGTCTTAATTGTGATATGGAAGTTTTCACTCACTAAGATAGTTAGCTTACGCCCCTATAGTTTCTACTTGTTATAGCATGAATTCATTTGTGTCACGCCCCGAAGGGTACCCTAAACATAACAGTCCGCCGTACACAATATTGAAGCCTAAGAATAACCACCTCAGTCACGAAGGCTTCCATATTATGTACAAGGCGTCTAACACATAAAGGAGACACATCGGAATGATTCGTTTTATGTTGATACAATTGAGTAACAATGTAAAGGAAATACAATCCACTATACTCCAAATACAAAACCCTATACTTCAAAATACAATTCATCAAACTTCAACTACTTTCATCCCAAGACTTCACTACATAAAGCTATTACAAAGCAAATCGTAAAGCTTAGCCAAAAACTTCAAGCACTCTTACATCTTGCCGAAATCCCGAAATCATTCTAGGCTTCAACCAACTCGGTTCCCACTTAGCATTCTTGGAATAACCTGCTCATTTAAACATCTATGGGGGTATAAGCTACACTAGCTTAGTGAGATTCATTTCCGCAATAATATACTCAATTGTAAAATATACAAACAAGTTTATTTAAACAATCATATGAATGCACAAGCACATGAACATACAAGCATATGACTTTCCGGTAGCCATATGTGAATGGATTTACGCCCTCCATTCGGGGTTTGGGGTGGTCCATAAACATTCGATCACAATTCCAATATTTTCTCTTGTGGTTTATAGTGTCTACTCCACTGCCCATTAACATAAGCGACCTCATAGGCCCTTGATGTTAACGAAGGTGGTCCTCCACCTGTTTATATGTATTGGTTTATAGTGTCTACTCCACTGCCCATTAACTTAAGTGACCCTATAGATCCTTAATGTTAACGAAGACCCGCTGCCTCCCGATCATACTTTTGTTCCCACCAAAAGCATTCTCGTAATGCAATGTTACTCACTAAATGATATGCATGTACAGTTTATTTATAGAATCATAGAAGGTTCATTATGTAATTTAAGAGCGATCAAAGAGCATATCAAACAATCCAAGTCTATACTAACTCATACAATATTATTTCAACAAGTCTCATCTCGATATACTTATCATTCATTCAATAGGAAAAGTTCATTTCTCATCAACAATTTTATCTTTACCTAAGTCTAGTGCTACTACAATTACAAGCACACTCAATGAGCATAATTACTTAGGAAATGAACTCACTCGGCCATTGGATCACCGGTCTTCTAGTAATAATAATCCGGTGGCAAAGAGTCAACGTTCTCGGGTTCACCTAATCACATAAGAAATACTCTAATGAGTATTCTACCATCTAAGGATACTAAAACTCTAAGAAAACTTAGCGAAATCGAAATTCGCGTCATTTTTCGAAGTCCTGATTTAAAATGGCCATAACTTGGTCATTTTAACTCGGAATCTCGCAAATTTTATATCGATTTATATCTACTTCGGAAGAGCTTTTTAAATATGAAGTTTAAATCAAGTTTTGAAAATATCTAAGCCTCGAAATGAGGGATCAGATCTGTACAGCGGTTGTGTTGATTCCGAAAATGCGGTTTTCATGAATGCACTTGAGATTCCTACATGAAAAATGGAACTAAATGCCATGGTGATGTTTTTTCCCTATCATGAATGTCATGATATGAACTCTTAAGTGTCTAAGGTCTTATAAATTTTTAGACTTAAGGAATTGAAGCAAACTTTTTCCTAGAAAATCATTTCATGCTATTGTTTAACAAGTGAGTTTACTACACTTGGTCACACCTACATATTACAACGATTTTCTTTAGGAAAACTCCACTTTGTTTAAAGAAATTTTGACCTTATATTAGTTATATAAGGTCTTTATTTCTTTAATAAAATCTTCATTTATAAACTTTTAAGTGGGTTTTACTAGGGTGGTTTCAAAAATCCGAATTTAGAAAACTTCATTTTCAAGTTGATTCTTTTAAGAAAAATGCATTTTATACTTAAATCTTTAAGTATTTATTTTACCTATACCCTAAGGACTTCATTTATTTAAGAAAATATCATTTTTGAAGTTGGAAAACTAGTGTTTTCTAATCATCTATCAATTATTACGAATTTAGCTTTCAAGACTTTTCAACTCAAAACTCTATTAGACTTCATTTCTTGTTTTAAATATTTTTTTAGTAAAAACTCATTTAAACTCATGAAAAACATCATCAAACATTATCTATCACTATAGGCTTCATTTTTCTTGCAAAACACATGTTTAGAAGTTGATAAAAGGGTTTTTAAACTAGGTTTCTCAAGTCATCCGAATTTCACACTCATTTCTTGAAAAGTGTTTTCCTTTTTAGCTTTATTAACTTCTACTTATAGATTTATACTAGGAAGGTTATTTACTAAGGAAAAGCATTGAAGACCATTAATGCACATAAACTCAAAATAATGATGAGATCTTAAATGCCTACATGAATATGAGTAGTAAAATGGTAGATCACTTATCAAGTGCTTAAATAGGTTTTGAAAACATAAAAACTATATTTTTATAAAAGATCTTTTGTTCAAAACACTTTTTGATGGATAAACATAAAGCTTTTGGCATGAAAGCTCTTTAAATGTTAGATCTACTTTGATGGTTTGGTACTCTTGTTTTGATATTTCCTTGTCCCTAGCAAAAGCTCATGGGGACATTTAGTTGGAAATATCCAAGAATATCCTTGCCATTACAAGGATCTAAGGATATATGAAGTAGGATTCATTTACCTTAAGATAAAAAAAAAAATAGAAGACAAAAGAAGAAAAAGAAAGTTGTGTGTGTGTGTGTATGAGCTTGAACCTCATGGCAATAAGGTGGAGAGGGAGAGGATTTTGGGAGCTTTTACCTTTTGGAAAATTTGAGAAAGTGAAGAATGAAGAGAGAGAAGGAAAGTGTAACTTATATATCACTTGGAATTAGGTTAAAATGGAATAAAACAATTTTAAAAAAAATTGCAAATTGGAGCTTGTAGGGAGGGTTTTCACGCTGGCACTATTCATGAAGGAGAGGGAAAAGATTTGATTTTCTTTGATTGATTTGTTGATTGAATTGTGTACAATTGTCATAAATTGTTTTGATTTTTAAGAGACAAAAATTATTTAGAAAAGTGATTGATTGAGTGATGGTAAGGTTTGAAATTATATGGTGTACAAATAGGTAGTAATAGGTTGTACCTGTGAATAGTAAGGATAGTAATCAAAACAATTTAATTTCGGTAGTAAGAAAAATACGAATAAGAAGGCTATAGCTGTATTTTCATAACCGAAAAATTACGAAATTTATTTTTGAAATCCTTATTCTATTTTTGGTTCAAATGAATATTCACAAGTAAATTTTCGAAATTCTAGTTCCGGGGCACGCTTTTTGTAATGGGTCTCGGGATGACCCGGAATTGAAATTTTCTTAAAATCTGATCTTTTCTTGGTTTGAAATATTTAATCAAGAACTATATCCAAAATTAATTTTTCTTATAAAAGTTTCTTATTTGGAAACCGAGAAAAAAACCGGAATTAGAGTTTCTAGGTCTTTCTCACAAAGCTTGAACTAAACCGGTTTAGGGTTTCATTTTTCGGTTTCCGAAGTTTACTTGATTACTAGGAAACCCAGGGTATACATTATAAAAAAAAATAATAATATTGTGTAATGAAACAAAATGAATATGCAAAAGGACTAATCAATTACTAGTAGAAATGAAAATACGATAAAAAGGTTATAACTGTAACTTTTATAATCCGAAAAATTATATAACTGATATATTTAAAAATCTTATAAAATTATGAGTCTAATGGTACTAATGGTATATTTTTGATATCTCGAGCCCCGGGACACGCTTTTCGAAGTCTGTATCCGAACGGGTTCGAAATAGGTAAAAAATTTACAATCTGATAATTATAAACGAACTTATATTACTATGAGTTATTATATATTTAAACTAACTCTTGGCCTCTAGGGTTAGGGGCGCTAGATTGCCGGACTTACACTATTGTATTCCGGTTAGGGTTTCCAGGTGATTTTCCGGTTTAGACCTTTGCCAATTTGGAAACTGATATTTATGTTTATATAATATTTAATTTGAGAAATTTATTTTAAATTTTATTTTTGTAAGTATTTAATAACTCTTAATGTTTTGGAATTCTTTAATTGGAGTTTCATTTCCGAAAGTTAATCATTATTTACTTTTTAATAATTTGTTTTTGGGCTTTTATTACCCAATTTTCACAAGCCGGAGCTAAATATGGAATTTTCCGTACGTCGTGGTTTTGGATTTGACAACCACTGAGTCTTATTTTTTTTTTTAAGGATTTTCATTTTCTCATGATTAAGAAATTTTTGGATTTGTTCGTGATTTAGGAGTTGTCAAAATTCGGTTTTAATTTGGAGTGATTTTTAGGGTTTATTTTCGAAGTTCATTTTGGAATTATTTACTGAAATTTTCCGAGGCTTACAATTTGGCTTAAGCCAAGGCAGGCTACAGCTCAGGTACTGGAGCTAGGAGTTTCCCTTAGAACTTTACTTCGGTTTTGTTTAGACTTCCTATTGGAAATTAAAGGACTCTGGATGACTGTAATTGACTTAATATTATTTTGCGGGGGAATGCCCCTTAGACTTTTTAATTTGGATATATGTGTTTTGGTTTATTATCTATGGCTAATGAATGCCACATTAAACTTCTTAACTCTATTGAATAGAGTATTCTATTGTCGTAAAGGACGCTTTACATCTATACAAGACTCCTGAAGGATTCGGATAGAAATTCGAGAGTCTTCTATAGCATGTGGCGGACTGTTACGTTTAGGATACCCCTATGGGGCGTGATAGTGTCTACCGAAGGTGTATCCTCAATCTGTTGTAATTTGAAAACCCTAGCATTTTTCTTTCCCTTCTCTATATCAACTCCACTCTTAACATCATGTCGATCTTTGCAGTTAGCAATATGATGACCTCTTTGCTTGCAATATGCACAGAAAACCGGTGGTAGTTTCGGATTCTTGCACTCTTTAGATTTATGTCCAACTTGACCACATGAAAAACATGCATTGGGAGTCCACTTACAATCGGATAACTCTTGAGGTCCATAACTCCTAAAGCATTTCTTCTCAAATGCAAGTATAGAAGCTTTATATGTCGGCTTTTGATTTCCTTGTCATCCCATGAAAGGCTTCTTTCCTTTACTAGCATCTGGATAACTATCATAGGATCAAGTGGAAGCAGGTCTCTTTCCCATAAATGCAGCTCTCTTTGCTCTTCTAATTCTACTATCATTCTAGATTTGCTCCATTAGCAAAGCTTTGGCTACAGTATCTAATAGGGTATGTAACTCAAATTTCTTCACTTCACTTTGAATTTCCTCATTCAATCCATTCTGAAATTTCTGAACTTTCATTCTCTCATCCTAGTAATCGCCTCCAACAAAGCGCAATAGTCTACAAAATTCACCATAGTATTCATCTATAGTCTTGCTCTCTTGTCTTAAGTTCAACCAATCAGCTACCATCCTCTCTCTCACTGAATTTGGAAAATATTTGGTGAAAAATGTATAAATGTATTTGAATGATGTATGGGTTGTTGTAGATTTCCACAGTTAATCTCCACCAATTGTAAGCCTCTTTCTTCATCATAAACCGCTAATCAACTTCATTATCTTTCGGTGTTCTAAACAGCAAATGTCTTCTCCAGCTCCTCTATCCAACCTTCAGACTATAGGATGGGTACTAGTGCCATCAAATTTTGGGACCATCTTGCTAAAATCATGTAACTTGATTTGGTTGGATTGATCATTTACAGAAGTAGCCTCATTTGGTCTCATTCCTTGTTGATTACCTTGCTGCATGAGATGTTGTGTTTGCTGATACATCATCATCTGATACTATTGCATCATTTCCATCATGTCCCTCATCATACCATACATGGAATTTGGATCACCAGTGGGCATTTGTGGCATTGGAGGAATGGGTGGTATAGGTGGAGGTGGTGGAATCTGAGTCGGTGCAGGAACTTGCGAATCTGAAGCCGATGCAGGAGATGGAGTAGTCTCACCACTCGGTGTAGAAGATGAAGTAGGAGAAAATGTAGACGATGATTGTGGTGATGGTGGCATACTTCTCTATCACAACGTTGCCTTGTAGATCTCCTTAACCTGTCCATCTTTACAATTGCATACATATATTCAACATACACACACTTGTATACAAATTTCTAATCACATACAAAACTAATCAAATTAACATTCACATTCATATATAAAATAGCAAACAATTTAGCAAGCCATTAAACAAGCAACAAGCATTTCACAAGTAATCAAATAAATAACAAACATATGAAGCAAGCAAGAAGGCAAATATACACAACTATTCAAATAAACTTAACTCTTTTCTATACTACCTATTTGTGTCTAAGTCAAGTCTTAAACAAACTATTACAATTAGACAAACAATTAATCAAACTCAGCTCTGATACCAACTGTAAGGACCTGCTATCATCCTATAATTAAAATATACGATAATAGTTTCCCAACCACATAGAACCTATAGGATTATATATAAGGTTGTCTAAAAGAATTGTTTGAGGAATTGTTTGCCTAATTCCACATAGTTAATATAATAGAACTATAGTTTTTCAAAACTTAAAAAAAAAAAAAAACACGCTACACCATTATCATATTTCACAAAAGAAATAAACTTAAGTCATATATAGCTAAGTACATATATATATATATACATATATTACATCCAAAGGCTTCTTTCAAGCCTTAACAAAATTACATATAAAATCTAACTAAAACTTTAAATACTATCACAAGACTAACATAACTAGTCTATTACAAAATTTGGATTCCATCAAGTTTAAGGTCATCTCTAGTCCTCAAAATCATCAAGAAAATCCTCAAAATCGGTTCCATACCCCATACTCGTGTAAAACTAGTCGGATTCATCACCTGAAATGGTTAAAAAAATGAGCCAAAGGCCCAGTACGCAAATAACGAATACAAATGCAAAGTGATTCACACATACTTAAGCTAAATGCAAAATGCAACAACCAATAATTTATTATTTAATCTTTAGTTAGTCATACATCATGGGAGTATTCAAACTCCGAACATCAAAGATCTAGTATCACATCTGCCTCCCTGAGTAGTCCCTACTGTTCATACAGACTAGGCAACCCCACCTTCTGGCGTGGCCCATAATATTAGGAGATCCTGAGTAACGCATCACGACACTCAGAGGGTTGATATAAGTAGCTTGGATACTTATATCTCCTAGATAAATCAATCCAATAATAAAAAAGTACCATGCCTATAATATGAGCAAGGTGCTGCTCTCCGAACTAGCTTCAATGGCGTAAAAGATAATCAACACTCATCATTTAAAATTTTCTTAATTTAGAGTAACTTGAAGTAATGCTTATCTTAGCAAAGAAACAAGCAAGTTACCACGTACCTAAGATAGCTTGGGAACTACTGGGGTTGGCCGAGCAAGGATCTATCACTGTTCAAGACAATATTGAATTTCTCACTTAGTTTAAGCACTAATTAACTAGTTCCAAATATAATTAATCAAAGAAATTCAAATTAATTATTACAAAGTCATAACGGAGCATTCAAACATCATATTATATCATACAATACTTAATAATTATTCAATTGATCATATATCAAGCTTTAGGAAATTTTGAAGAAAGTTTTTGAAAATTAAAACTGCAGGGGATACGTAGGGCTTAACGCCGACGGCGTTGAACTAGTGCATAATGCACTAAAACTCAACACTTGCCAACACTGGCAGTGTTCAAGGATACACCGACAGCCTTCAGTCTACGCGCAACAACCTTGAGCCGGTGTAGACTACAACTCCAATTTTCAAAAATTTTTCGAGAGTTCCACGGCATTGGTTCATGCCCATGGATACCCCTAATACCAGCAGCGTATCCATGTACGTCGATAACTTTGGATCCCACGCCGATGGCCTTAAGCCCAGCGTTAAAAATTATGATTCTGTTCTCATTCCACACAGCCACTAAGTCGGCGGCGTTGGAACCCTAATAGCCAACGTATGTTTTGAAAAATAAACACTGGCAAACTTTCCTTGCCAAAGCCGGCGGCATTTCAAGCGGCTTTAAGAAAATAGGTTTTGATCGCCTTCAACACCACCTCTACGCTAGTGGCGTTGAAGCACCAAATGCCAGCGTACGATAAAAAAATAGACCTATTCGAAAATGTTTTCCTTCCCCTGTTTTCTTTACAAAAACTATTCATTTCAAAAATTCTCCAAACTTATTCTAAGCTTCCCAAAACTTGTTATATGTTCTAAAAACCATCCAAACAACACAAACTCCACTTCTAATCATCAAACACCCAACTACAACATTCAAATACCAATTACACTTCAATTCCACACTTCAACTACTCAACTTAGTTCTACTACTCATCAACACTCCTTACAGCTTCCTTAACACTTAACTAAGCTCACTAAATAGCAAAGCACAATCTAACATATATCAATCAATTCAATTGGCATTTACTCATCCTACCATAAGTTTTACATGCAAATACAAGAAAGAAAATAAAACAAAGAAATTAGGCTTGCATTAACTTACATGAATAGGCTTTGGCTTGGATTGATTTTTGAATCCAACGGCTTGTTGTTGATTTTGGTTTAGAGCTTATAGTTTTGAGATAGAAAGAAGAGAGAAAGAAAAGAAAAGAAAGAAAATTGGTATGAAAAAATAGGGTGCCAAAAGAGATAGTATTTGATTAAATTTGGGACTCAAATTTATCCTATGTTTGACTTTTGAGACATATTTGACTTAGGCTTAATTTGGAATGCATTTGAGTTTAGTTTACACTTAAAATTTAGGCTTAAACATTGTTAAAAAATTTTGTCATAGATTCTTAGGCAATTCACAAGTTATTTTAATAATTCTAAACATAACACATACACATTAATTCATGAAAGACACAAACATTAATTACACTATGCACACATTAATACACTTAATACAATAATATTAATTTCATTGCACTACATACATACAAAATGACACATATTCAACACATGCACTAATTATATTTTTCATGCGTATATCATTTCAATAACATATTAAAATATAAATTAGGAAATTCATGGCTATTTCAGTTTTATCTAAAATAAATTTCTAAATTAAGTTCTCATTTAGAGTTCTTAATTTTTGATCTATCTATTCTAAAATTGTAATCCCTTGATTTTACATAACCCGGTTATAATAAATATATAAAATAAAATGTAGAATCATAAAAGAACTATAACAAAAATATTAGAAATCAATCCAAATTTTTCGCGATTTAAATTTTTAAGTATGAACAAATTAGAATAAAGAATCTTTATCATTAAGACTATAAAAGTTCATAATAAAAAAATAAAACTATTTAATATTTACGAACTTAAGTTTTAATGTAAATATATATATATATATATATATTAAAACATTCAAGTTAAATAATTCTGAGTCTATAAAAACTAAAAGTCTGATCTAATCCAGTAATTTATAATTAGTGAAAAGAACTAAGTAACAAATATAAAATTAAAATTAAATTTCTAATCTAATAAAAAGTCTAGAATAAATTTATAAATAGAAATGATTTCATATGTAATTTCAAATCTTAAAAATTTATAATAAAGTCAAATTAAGAGCAATATAATTATTAATTTATCAAAATATCACCAAACTATACTTTTAAACAAATAAAATATAATTTACGATAGCAGGTATAAAAACAAAAAAGTAAAAGTATTAAACTAAAGATTCTATGTATACTATCGCATTCAGAATATTTAATATCGTTAATATGTAAATTTTTTATACAAAAATATTATCAAATCAGTATTTATCATACGTGTCATTTAGATCCATAAAATTAATTTTTTTTTATAATTTATATTTTTTCTTACTCCTTACATATTTATTGGTTATAAATATATCACTTTCTTTTTATTTTTATATTTCCATACATTCTAACTCACTTGCATTTTTTTCATTTGTTTTGGTTTTGTTTACGTATGATTTTGTTTTTGAATTCAACTCCTCTGGACGCGGTTAAGGTTTAAGAAAAAGCGAAAATTCAAACACATATATAGATATCTTTAATAGAAATTTATGTATGCCATAGTATTATATATTTAATAGGAGAATATGAAAATTCTCATCTAAAAATATTACTAAATCAGTATTTAATATAGTATTACTTAAACCGCAAAATTAATTTTTTCATAAATTTATATTTTTCTCACTCCTTACATATTTATTAGTTATAAATTTTCATCTTCCTTTTATTTTTATATTTCCATATATTCAAACTCACTTGATTTTTCTCTGTTTTGGTTTTCTTCGTATTACGTATAGAATTTGTTTTCAAATTTGCACTTCTCCTGGACGCGATGAAGATTCCAACAAAAGCAAAATTCAAACACATATATACAAATCTTTAATAGAAATTTATATATCCATAGTGTTCAAAATATTTAATAACGCGAATATGGAACTTCTCATCTAAATATATTACAAAATCAGTAGTTAACATACGTATCACTTAAACCCGCAAAATTGATTTTTTTCACAAGTTTTATTTTTTTCCACTCTTATACGGTTGTTGCTTATAATTCATCATCTTCTTTTTATTTTTGTATTTCTATATACTCGTATAACTCCATAAATTATCTTAAAATTCAATTAAATAATTAACTAATATATATATATATATATGTGTGTGTGTGTATGTTTCGGTGCATGTTGGCTGGAAAGCTACGGAGGAAGAGAGAGTCGAATTTGATCAATAATGCACCAAATAGCAACCAAATCAATCCAAGAACTAATCAAACAATGCCAAGTCACCCTAACATTAATTAGGATGAAAACAACTGACCAAATGGGAGAAAAATTCGGACGAAAATACGGAGGAAAAACGCAGCTGAAGTCCTCCACTTCTTCTTCTATATATATATTTTAAAGCTAATAATGAAGAAGCAAACAGACTTTGGTATCTCTTAAACTTTTCAGTGCAAATCCACTTTCAAATAACAACCAAAACAAACCAAAAACATAGAACAAACGGATCAAAACGTCCGAGTTCGGATAAAAAAAAAAAAAAAAAAACTAGAAACCTTTGGATACGAGCTTAAAGGATCATAAAACAACCCAAAGCAAGCTTCAAATCTTGTCCAAATAGGTCCAAGAAGGTAAGAACTCTTAAACTTGAGTTATACTTATTTAATCCGAAAATTGTAATTTAAGGATGAGTTTTGATGATTTGAGTTGTTCTATGTGTAGAAATATCATGTATAAATGCTTAGGAATGAATTAGAATGAATTTGAGCGTGTAAAACAATAGAAAATCGGATCAAAACCAAGGTTGAAGATGATGAATAGTGCCCTGGTACTGTTCACGTGAATAGTAACCAATATGTGCAGAATTTTTTTTAATAAAAAGATTAATTAAATTAATTTTATTAATTCTGATAGGTTGATTAATTATTAAAAATATATATTTATTTTATTCTGAAGTGAAAATAATTTTTTATAATTTTTGGAATTATTTTTAGTAATATATAGTTATTTAAGTATATGTATATGTAAATACTTTAGTATATTAAAAATGTAGAAAAATATAATTTTATATATTTTGGTTAGATAAATAATTAATAATATTTATTTATTAATTCTGAATTATTATGATTTTTTTTAATTAATAATTAATTTTTAACATTAGTTTTATTAGTATGAGCTATATAAGATATAGATTATAAGTATATGTTTTAGTAATGTAAAAAGTGTTAAAAATTAATATTTTATTTATTACGAATTTTTATTATAAAATTAATAATTAAATTTTATAAAAAAAATGAATGAATACCCAAAATTAAGGGGACATCAACGTCCCCTGGATGAAGTTCTCCTCCGAGAACTATATATATATATATATATAGGTATATAATAATAATAATAATGAAATAAAAAAAAGGAAAAGAACCTGGACAAAACGTCCCTGTACCTTTGCAAATGAAAATAATAATAATAATAATAATAATAATAATAATAATAATAATGATAAATTAATTTAATTAATTTAAATAAATGAATATGATAATAAATATTCCGTAATTTATGTTTTAGCTAAAAATAATAGAAATATAACTTAAACTACTTATGTTTTTAATGAAATGATATATAAAAATAAATAAATAAATAAATGAATAAATATTTTGATATTGATTTTATTATTAAAGTTTATTTTCTTAAGCAATATTATTGCTTATATTACGAATATTGTTGATCTATTACTAATATCACTAATGTTGTTAGTAGTGATATTAAAATTATTATTAAGCCTATTGATATTACCAATATTAGTATTGATTTTGTTACTAAAACTATTAAATTGTTTTTGTAATTAAAATTGTTTTTACTATTAGTAGTAATATTAAAACTAATATAATCACCATTATCTTTGATACTAGTATTACTACTACTTTTATGAGTATCACTAATACTAAGATTAGTATATTATATAAATAAAATATATGATTTTTGGTAACTAATTAAAATAGATTTAGTAATTGAATTAGGCGATTAGTTTCCAATTAACTCAGCTTAGATTAATATAGTAAGTAAGACCATAAAAAGAAAGGAGTACGTAATTTCTAAAATATGTCTAATATTAGAATTAGTGTAAATAATAGTATAAGTTATACCAAAACTAATCCGGTGAATATGATATTTCAAATATCTTATCTTCGGAACTAATAGAAGAATAGATTAGTAAAATAATAAATATCTGTTATTTCATTCCATAGGAATATAAATCGGTTCTCGGACTACCAGTAGATTATTACAGCGATATAGCGAGGACCACAGGTGAGGGACTTTGACCTTATCATATTGTTTGTGCTTGTAGTTAGTTGCATTGATAATAACATATCAAACTGAATTACATGTGGGTTTGGGTAAATTGCATGCTGCTTGGTGTATGTATGATTGCCAAAACATCTTATTATAATTAACAATTTCTTTGTATGATGACAATTGTATGGAGCATGTTGATGTTTGTCTGTAATTGTATTATCGCCTGAACCTGACTAAAAACTATTGGTACCATAAAATGAAATGGGCATGCATCGCATATATTGCATATTTGCATCTCTAAAAGCGTAGTAGTCTATTACGTGTTGGCCATCCGGGACTTGATAATGCTTGGTTGACCTAGGCTAAAGGCTATTAGATCAACGCAAGGTTACCTTTGATTCTGTTGGTACCATAAGAACTAAGTGGTAAATGAAGGACGCCGCTTATGGTATTGTTGGATGACTAATGCTTAGGGAGTTGCTAAAGGTATGTACATGGGATGGTTTGTTAAGCTATCATATTAAAAGTGATAACCCTAATACGAGAAATCGTAGATTCCCATGTATGCTTGGCTTCTTCTGGATAGACTATGTACTACTGGTTCCTTCAACCCTGATGAGAGGGGTAAATCTCCATCCTGCTTTGGACTCCGGATTCTCCAGGCTTGTATTGTTCATATGCTTGATTGTGGCATTACATATGTTTGCTAAGTAAACTTGATTTCCATTGTTTGATATGTGGTCTGGTCAGGTCATCTCACTGAGCGTGTGGTTTTGCTCACCCTCCAACAGTCTTTGTGCAGGTATAACGTTAGCTGGGATTGGGTTAAGCATGAGTGAAGAGTGCTACATCAAAAGACCTTGCTGAAGATAGTTTCATAGATTATATTGGTCTCAAAGAACAAATTAGATAAATGGTATAATTGATTAAGATCTTGTATTTTATAGGTTTGATCTCAATTTCATTATTTGGTAGGGGATACCGATTCTCTGCGGTTCTGGCAAACTAAGGAAAATCGGAATCCTTAGTATTTATATAATATATTGACTACATTACATGTAACAATTATAAGATAGAGTCTTGTAATATCTGACTTGCAAGACGGTTCTCATATTACGGGTGCACACGTGGTATGATGACTAGGATGATACTAGGCCCTATTTTGGGGCGTGACAGAGTTTGGTATCAGAGCTTTAGGTTGTCAGAGATAGGAGTAACCTACCAAATGTGAGATTGGGTAGAACCTGGGTAGATAAATTAAGTTTACAAACTAAAAGATGTAGACATTTAGACTATATATAGTTATATATTACAAGTATTATATGGGCACTTGTTGTCCATATAAATGTGATGTCTTATCTTCTGTCTTATGACCAAGGACAGTATAATCTTATAATGGAACCAAACCACAAGCTTCTAGGTCAGTTACATTTCTGATGACAAAACTACATACCCCACCCTCTATTAGATGAATTGGAAATGACAAAGAGACATAACAACTATAGATAGTACAACACAAAACATTAGTGGAAAAATCAGTAATATCTTTGGTTGTATTATGTTAGGAAGGTGAATGAAAGAAGGAACTTTCTCCTATATTGAGATATTATCAGTTGACGTAAGAAGGATATTATATGATTCTGATACATTCATAAGGGTTCTAAGGAAAATTGGAATTTGGTAAAGAAATAGTATCAGAAACATCAACCATTACTACCATGAATAAGGTCATAGTTTGGTAACAAGACATAACCTAAATTGGATGTTTATACTAAGAAAAAGAAGTCCTTATATATGAATTTAAATGGTGCAATAGAAGTTGGAAGAGGTAGTTTATTTGATTTAAACCAAATTAACAAAGATTGATGTAACAGTTATACAAGTCTTGTTTATGCGAATTGGCATGCATAACATGGTTGCTTACAAACTGAACCTTGGAAATAAATCAATGATGATATAAATATTCACTTGGAGATTATTATATGACATTCATGAGTAGAAAGATTTAAGTATACTTGGATATATTAGTGAAGTTTTGGAGATTTTAATAGAGAATTATATTATGATGAATATAGGATAAGCTCAAGGACAAGAGTTACTAAAGTAAGAAACGAACAAATGTCTGAAATCCAACAAGTTGAACAACCAAGAACTGAACAACAAGATGTTTCACATGAGAAGAACGTCATGAGCAACATGGAGACAAAGTACAACACCGAATTGATGGAATTGACCCAGGATGATAAGACTATTGATGAATATGAACAAAAGTTTAATCGATTGTTTCAATTTGCACCAGACACTTATAAAGACAGTAAAGAGAAGAAAAAGCAATTTTTCATGGCTGGATTAGAACCATACCTTCAGAGGAGATTGGTTGAATTTGAACTTCCTGACTTCGATACCTTGTTGAAAAAGCACGGATCTGGAGTATGAAAGGAGAAATGAAGTAGATGGCTTGAGAAAAGGAAACAAACATCTACAAAGGAAATGTATGACCGTTCAGAAACAAGTACTGCATCCAAAAAGGTGAAAAGTTCTGAGCCACTTCAAAAGGATGAAATAAAGGTATTGAAGAAAAATAAACTTGTTTGCTGGAAGTGTAAAGGACCTCATTATCCAAGAAAATGCCCTCAACTACAACATAAGTGTTATTACTGTGGTAATGTTGGGCATATAGCTAATAAATGTCCGGAAAGAACACGAAGAATATGTTTTATATGTAAGGAATCTGGACACATTTCCACACATTGTTCTCAGAAGACAAAGTGACGCTACAAATCATTCCAATTTGAAGAGTTAGATGAAGCTATAGTGATGGAATTCTACTAAACATTGGGAATATAGTAAGGATTTCCCGATGAGAGATTTATACGACTTACTGTAATATCTTAGTATCAAAGTTGTTTGTACTAAGAAAGGAACTACTAAATGATATGGAACGTTGATGAGAATGGAATTATAAACGATGATATGGAAGTGTAGTAGACATATCAATGAGAACCTAGAAGAAGCTTTAGTCTTTATTTTACTATGAGTGGCTGAAATAACATACAAATAGAAACAAATAGAAGACCTGATAATGAGAATGAGTTGGGTTAGATTATCAATACAAAGGCGATAATAAGCCTTATTGTATAGAGTAATTTAAATCGATTAACTTATGGCTCGTTCGCTATAAGTAAAGCTCTCAACTAGACTAATTATTTGATCATAGAATATATAGGTATTAAAGAGATACCTCGACCATTTAAGTGAATATATGAATCAATAGGTTTTTCAAATAATTATGCAGTTTTTATTCTCGATCTTTAAAAACGATATTGACTAGTATTACAGAAATATAAAAGACTATAAGAAAGAAATAAAAATCATAATAGAAGGAATATAAGTACCAGATTCTTTAGAAATTTAAACAAACCTCTACAAGTTTCGAGGACGAAACTTTTCCTAAGGGGGGGAGAGTGTAATCCCTTGATTTTACATAACCCGGTTATAATAAATATATAAAAATAAAATGTAGAATCATAAAAGAACTATAACAAAAATATTAGAAATCACTCCAAATTTTTCGCGATTTAAATTTTTAAGTATGAACAAATTAGAATAAAGAATCTTTATCACTAAGACTATAAAAGTTCATAATAAAGAATAAAGAAAACTATTTAATATTTACGAACTTAAGTTTTAATGTAAAATATATATATATATATATATATATAAAACATTCAAGTTAAATAATTCTGAGTCTATAAAAACTAAAAGTCTGATCTAATCCAGTAATTTATAATTAGTAAAAAGAACTGAGTAACAAATATAAAATTAAAATTAAATTTCTAATCTAATAAAAAGTCTAGAATAAATTTATAAATAGAAATGATTTCATATGTAATTTCAAATCTTAAAATTTATAATAAAGTCAAATTAAGGCAATATAATTATTAATTTATCAAAATACACGAAACGAAACTTTTAAACAAATAAAATATAATTTACGATAGCAGGTATAAAAACAGAAAAGTAAAAGTATTAAACTAAGATTCTATATACTATCATATTCAGAATATTTAATATCGTTAATATGTAAATTTTTATCCAAAAATATTATCAAATCAGTATTTATCATACGTGTCATTTAGATCCACAAAATTAATTTTTTTATAATTTATATTTTCTACTCCTTACATATTTATTGGTTATAAATTTATCACTTTCTTTTTATTTTTATATTTCTACATCCTAACTCATTGCATTTTTTTTCATTTGTTTTGGTTTTGTTTACGTATGATTTTGTTTTTGAATTCAACTCCTCTGGACGCGGTTAAGGTTTAAGAAAAAGCGAAAATTCAAACACATATATAGATATCTTTAATAGAAATTCTATATATGCCATAGTATTCATAATATTTAATAAGGAGAATATGAAAATTCTCATCTAAAAATATTACTAAATCAGTATTTAATATACGTATTACTTAAACCCGCAAAATTAATTTTTTCATAAATTTATATTTTTCTCACTCCTTACATATTTATTAGTTATAAATTATCATCTTCTTTTATTTTATATTTCCATATATTCAAACTCACTTGCATTTTCTCTTTGTTTTGGTTTTCTTCGTATTACGTATAGAATTTGTTTTCAAATTTGCACTTCTCCTGGACGCGATGAAGATTCCAACAAAAAGCAAAAATTCAAACATATATATACAAATCTTTAATAGAAATTCTATATATACCATAGTGTTCAAAATTTAATAACGCGAATATGGAACTTCTCATCTAAATATATTACAAAATCAGTAGTTAACATACGTATCACTTAAACCCGCAAAATTGATTTTTTTCACAAGTTTATATTTTTTTCCACTCCTTATACGGTTGTTGCTTATAAATTCATCATCTTCTTTTTATTTCTGTATTTCTATATACTCGTATAACTCCATAAATTATCTTAAAATTCAATTAAATAATTAACTAATATATATATATATATATATGTGGTTGTGTGTGTGTATGTTTCGGTGCATGTTGGCTGGAAAGCTACGGAGGAAGAGAGAGTCAAATTTGATCCAATAATGCACCAAATAGCCAACCAAATCAATCCAAGAACTAATCAAACAATGCCAAGTCACCCTAACATTAATTAGGATGAAAACAACTGACCAAATGGGAGCAAAATTCGGACGAAAATACGGAGGAAAAACGCAGCTGAAGTCCTCCACTTCTTCTTCATATATATATATGTTTAAAGCTAATAATGAAGCAAACAGACTTTGGTATCTCTTAAACTTTCCAGTGCAAATCCACTTCCAAATAACAACCAAAACAAACCAAAAACATAGAACAAACGGATCAAAACGTCGAGTTCGGATAAAAAAAAAAAAACAAAACTAGAAACCTTTGGATACGAGCTTAAAGGATCATAAAACAACCCAAAGCAAGCTTCAAATCTTGTCCAAATAGGTCCAAGAAGGTAAGAACTCTTAAACTTGAGTTATACTTATTTAATCCGAAAATTGTAATTTAAGGATGAGTTTTGATGATTTGAGTTGTTATGTGTAGAAATATCATGTATAAATGCTTAGGAATGAATTAGAATGAATTTGAGCGTGTAAAACAATAGAAAATCGGATCAAACCAAGGTTGAAGATGATGAATAGTGCCCTGGTACTGTTCACGTGAATAGTAACCAATATGTGCAGAATTTTTTTTAATAAAAAGATTAATTAAATTAATTTTATTAATTCTGATAGGTTGATTAATTATTAAAAATATATATTTATTTTATTCTGAAGTGAAAATAATTTTTTTATAATTTTTGGAATTATTTTTAGTAATATATAGTTATTTAAGTATATGTATATGTAAATACTTTAGTACTATTAAAAATGTAGAAAAATATAATTTTATATATTTTGGTTAGATAAAATAATTAATAATATTTTATTTATTAATTCTGAATTATTATGATTTTTTTTTAATTAATTAATTAATTTTTAACATTAGTTTTATTAGTATGAGCTATATAAGATATAGATTATAAGTATATGTTTTAGTAATGTAAAAAGTGTTAAAAAAATTAATATTTTATTTATTACGAATTTTTATTATAAAATTAATAATTAAATTTTATAAAAAAAAAATGAATGAATACCCAAAATTAAGGGGACATCAACGTCCCCTGGATGAAGTTCTCCTCCGAGAACTATATATATATATATAGGTATATATATAATAATATAATAATGAAATAAAAAAAAAGGAAAAGAACCTGGGACAAAACGTCCCTGTACCTTTGCAAATGAAAATAATAATAATAATAATAATAATAATAATAATAATAACTGATAAATTAATTTAATTAATTTAAATAAATGAATATGATAATAAATATTCCGTAATTTATGTTTTAGCTAAAAATAATAGAAATATAACTTAAACTACTTATGTTTTTAATGAAATGATATATAAAAATAAATAAATAAATAAATGAATAAATATTTTGATATTAATTTTATTATTAAAGTTTATTTTCTTAAGCAATATTATTGCTTATATTACGAATATTGTTGATCTATTACTAATATCACTAATGTTGTTAGTAGTGATATTAAAATTATTATTAAACCTATTGATATTACCAATATTAGTATTATTGATTTTGTTACTAAAACTATTAAATTGTTTTTGTAATTAAAATTGTTTTTACTATTAGTAGTAATATTAAACTAATATAATCACCATTATCTTTGATACTAGTATTACTATTACTTTTATGAGTATCACTAATACTAAGATTAGTATATTATATAAATAAAATATATGATTTTTGGTAACTAATTAAAATAGATTTAGTAATTGAATTAGGCGATTAGTTTCCAATTAACTCAGCTTAGATTAATATAGTAAGTAAAACCATAAAAGAAAGGAGTACGTAATTTCTAAAATATGTCTAATATTAGAATTAGTGTAAATAATAGTATAAGTTATACCAAAACTAATCCGGTGAATATGATATTTCAAATATCTTATCTTCGGAACTAATAGAAGAATAGATTAGTAAAATAATAAATATCTGTTATTTCATTCCATAGGAATATAAATCGGTTCTCGGACTACCAGTAGATTATTACAGCGATATAGCGAGGACCACAGGTGAGGGACTTTGACCTTATCATATTGTTTGTGCTTGTAGTTAGTGGCATTGATAATAACATATCAAACTGAATTACATGTGGGTTCGGGTAAATTGCATGCTGCTTGGTGTATGCATGATTGCCAAAACATCTTATTATAATTAACAATTTCTTTGTATGATGACTATTGTATGAAGCATGTTGATGTTTGTCTGTAATTGTATTATCGGCCTGAACCTGACTAAAAACTATTGGTACCATAAAATGAAATGGGCATGCATCGCATATATTGCATATTTGCATCTCTAAAAGCGTAGTATTCTATTACGTGTTGGCCATCCGGGACTCTGATAATGCTTGGTTGACCTAGGCTAAAGGCTATTAGATCAACGCAAGATTACCTTTGATCTGTTAGTACCATAAGAACTAAGTGGTAAATGAAGGACGCCGCTTATGGTATTGATTGGATGACTAATGCTTAGGGAGTTGCTAAAGGTGTGTACAAGGGATGGTTTGTTAAGCTATCATATTAAAAGTGATAATCCTAATACGAGAAATCGTAGATTCCCCTGTATGCTTGGCTTCTTCTGGATAGACTATGTACTACTGGTTCCTTCAACCCTGATGAGAGGGGTAAATCTCCATCCTGCTTTGGACTCCGGATTCTCCAGGCTTGTAATTGTTCATATGCTTGATTGTGGCATTACATATGTTTGCTAAGTAAACTTGATTTCCATTGTTTGATATGTGGTCTGGTCAGGTCATCTCACTGAGCGTGTGGTTTTGCTCACCCTCCAACAGTCTTTATGCAGGTATAACGTTAGCTGGGATTTGGTTAAGCAGGAGTGAAGAGTGCCACATCAAAAGACCTTGCTGAAGATAGTTTCATAGATTATATAGGTCTCAAAGAACAAATTAGATAAATGGTATAATTGATTAAGATCTTGTATTTTATAGGTTTGATCTCAATTTCATTATTTGGTAGGGGATACCGATTCTCTAAGGTTTTGGCAAACTAAGGAAAATCGGAATCCTTAGTATTTATATAATATAGTAGTTTGACTACATTACATGTAACAATTATAAGATAGAGTCTTGTAATATCTGACTTGCAAGACGGTTCTCATACTACGGGTGCACACGTGGTATGATGACTATAGGATGATACTACTAGGCCCTATTTTGGGGCGTGACAAAAATTATCTTTTAAATACTTCTAGAACTAAAGATATTGATCTAAAAGTTCTAAATCTGATACCCTTATTTTAAAATATTCTAATTTTAACTTTATTTTTCCTTTAAGTTTTCCTCCTCTTGCCTCTTTATTATTTTCCTCTTCTTCCCTTTCAAATTCGTTTCTCTCTCTCCCCCTTTCTTTCTCTTTTCTTTCTCTCTTTTCTCTCTTCAATCTCTCAAATTCATCTCCCTAAATCTCACTTTCAAAGGGAATAAGAGAGAAATCAAGGAGAAGATGAAGATAGAAGAAGATAAAGCAAATTGGAATAAGAAGAAGAAGGAATTGCATGAGTAGGCTTAAAGCTAAGTTTTCTATATCTATTTCTCTTTGTTTTACTTGTTATTTACAAATTATAATTGGTGAATTGATGTTGAATTGAGTTGAAAGTGTTGTTTCTAATTGTATTTGTTAGTTCAATGTTTGCTGGAAGTTAGAAACAATGAAGAAGATGATGAATAGTGAGTTGGGGTTTGTTGAAGTGAATTGAAGCGGTTGATTGTGTTTGATGTTGTTAGATGAAGTTTGAAGTGTTAGAAGTTGTTATAGGTGTTTATTTTATGTTAGAATTGATGTAGAAGATGTTTAAGTTGATGAAAATATGTAAAAATGAAGTTTTAAAACAAAAGAAATTCATCAGAGTTGTTAGGCAGCTAATCACTTGTGACCTAAATGATGTGATTAGTTCTGACCATGAACTTTTTCCACATCATAGGTAACCAAAAGGGCGTGATTTGCTCTGATCATAAAGCTTTTCCGAATCACGAGCAACCAAAGGAGCGTGATAAGTCCCCTGCAGCTTTGACATGTTTTCGTAATTTGACCATAACTTTTTCATCCAACCTTCGATTGAGGTGATTCAAATTGCGTTGGAAATCTTGAAAAGAGATCTACAACTTTAATGTTTTTTATTTTTTTTACAAATTTCAAAAGTATCAATACTCAAATTTGACTTCTTTCCAGCTGCTGCATTTTTATAAACAAAGTTTAAAACTTGTTTTTGTATGGTAAATGTGTTTTTGCTTAGGAAATGGATCTTTTTGAATTAAAATGAGATAGATTAATGATATTTGATGTGTAATGATGATTGAAGGATATAATGAAGCATGAATTAAGTGAATTTGTAGATTTAATAAATAGTTGAATTAAATATATAAGTTAATTATAAAATGAACTTAGCTAATAAACTTAGGTTCAACTTGATTAAATAGACTTGAATGAGTTAAAATGAATTAGATTGAGTTATTTTAACTATCTTTCACTTAGTTTTTAAAGTAAATGAATAAGGTTAATTAATTTGGATAAGTTTAAGTTAATATGAGCTCAAGTTAACATAGATCTTACATGTGTAATGAGTTAGTAATTAATCTAAGTCCAACTTGGCTTAATGAACTTCACTAAGCTAAAATGAGTTAGATTGTTTAAGCTTAATCAACTTCACTTAGTAAATGACTTAAATGAATAATTCTAATCAATTTGGCTGTGGCTAAGCTAAAGTGGGTTAATAGCTAATAATTAGCTTAAATGAATGAATTAGAATGATCTTTGAATAATATGGTGAATATGTTGTTTCAAAGGTATGTTTGCTTAAGAAATAGATGTTTTTGTAAATAAATGCATTGATTAAGCTTTTTTTGATAAAGACCATAAACAAAGTGAAAAGAAACATTTTGACAGACAAAGGAGAACTATCTGTATTTTGGCGAGGCAATCTTCGCAGCTATAGCAGGGTTCTAAGTTAGCGTCCCATCAGATAGGGTTAATAAAAGTTTGAGAAAGTGGATTATTAGTTTAGTTTAGTTTCTTATACGAGTTGTTTCCTTAACAAAAGTGGATATTTGATTTATCTTTTGGATTATCTTTTGAAATTCCTTCTGAGGCTATGTTTGGATTTCATATTCAAGGTAAGCAGTAACTTGCGTGTTAGATGTTAGGATAGGCATCTAAAATGGATTAATAACTTAAACTTGGTTTAATAATTGATGAGTGTTGGTTGTGTTTTCCACCTTTGAAATTCGATTCTTGCCCTGGAGTGGAAGATTGATATCCGGTCTAGGGAGAGGTAAACTTGTCATGATGCAATGACATGTTAGAATAGGTGCTTAGGCCATTTGTGATGATGCAATGACTTTATACCATGATGCAATGGTGACTTCTTTTTAAGTGGCTCAATGGGTTATCGATAGGGAAATGTAGTAACGGTGTAACATTTACTTATCTTAAAAGGAAATAATATGATTTAATTCAATGTTTATGGGAGCATGTGAATTAATTTATATTATGGATTAAGTTAAGTAAATTTGAGTAACAACTATTAACCCTAGATTACTAATATTTTCGGTTAGATTTAGGAGATATAGGTATTCGGGCTATCTATGTCGACCCCCTGAGTAGCTACTGTTACATAGGACTCCCAGATTCCCATTGGCTTGTTTCGGAGTGTGAGTGCTCCATGGTTGATGTCATGCCCCATAGGGGTATCCTAAATGTAACAGTCCGCCACATGCCATATAAGACCCTCGAATTACTATCTGAGTCTTTCGAGAGTCTTGTATAGATGTAAGGCATCCCTTTACGACAATAAAATACTCTATTCAATGGAGTCAAGAAGTTTAATGTAGCATTCAATAGCATTAGATAATAAATCAAAACGCATATATAAAAATTACAAAGTCTAAGGGACATTCCCCTGCAAAAGAATATTAAAGGTCCATTACAGTCATCCAGAGTCTTTTGGTTTCCTGTGGAAGTCTAAACAAAATTGGATACAACTTCTATAGGAAACGCCTAGCTCCTGTACCTAAGCTGTAGTCTGCCTTGGCCTAAGCCAAATAAACTCGTGCTGTAACAAATAAAAACTATATGGGCATAAGCTATACTAGCTTAGTGAGTGAAAACTTTCATATTGCAATTAAAACATTTCATTCAAGCAAGTGATTAATCAGACAAATGGTATGCATCAAACATGTGAATTCAACAAACATATGACCAGCCGGAAATCATATGTGGATGGACTTACGCCCTCCATCCCGGTTTAGTAGATTAACGAATCTTACAGTACGACGCCATTTAGGCTCACAGTCAACCAACTCATATATTCGTTTTATGGATCACGATTAACCAACTCATATTCGTTTTATGGATCATGATTAACCAACAAATGCTAATGCTTCATCCCCATCGTGTTATGAATGAGTTCAGGTTCATCTTCAATTTCGAATAATCAATTATACCAGTTCATTTAGGTGATCAAACAATATTCGCAAAAAATCAATTCTAGTTCATCTATACAAGCAATGATTTATCACCCGGCTTCGATATTCTTTAAATTCAACTTCACATAACAACAGTAGATAAATATAATTTCCATTCAACCCCATCATGCATATTCATTTTATCTTTGCTAAGTAACTAGTGCAACTATCATTACAATCACAAGCAATAATTGAAATTGGAAGTGATACTCACTCGGCCATGGTTCGCCGGTCTTTTAATAGTAGTAGTTGGGTGGTAAGGATTCGTTGGTCTCGAGATCACTTACCAAGGAAGAATACCCTAATAAGTACTTCATCACTTAACTAATCCAAACTATGCATTAAAACTAGTCAAAATCGTAATTCTCGCTATTTACAGAAATTCCAACTTAAAACGGCCATAACTTGGTCATTTTAACTCGGAATTTCGCAAATTTTATATCGATTTCTATCTACTTCGAAAAATCTATCTAATTCTAATATAATTTCCAAGTTTTGAAAACATTTAGGTCACAGAACAGAGGGATCAGATCTGATAAGTAACCATTCCCATTTCCGAAAAATAGTTTTTTCACTTGTTTGAAATGTATCTAGTTGATGATTCAACTATATATGAAGTATGAATGATTTCCTATCATGAATGACATGTGATGAGTTCAATTTATGCATGATCTTGATGATTTTTGGTAAAAGAAACTTTCAAACTCCTTAATTTTGCAGAACTCCAACAATAACTACTTCTTGAAAGTCCACTTTCCTAATTTTGACACCATACTAGTGTTTTGGATTTTATTCTTAGGAATTTCTAGCTATCTTAATTAAAAATGAGTCTTCATCACCTATACTACTCAAGACCTTCATTTCTACATAAAAATTTACATTTTACGCTTTGCAAATATGTTTTTAAATAAGCTTTACTCAAAAATTCGAATTTTTGAAAATTCATTTTTTGAATGATTCCTTTGGGAAAACTTGTGTAATGTATTGAAATTCAAGCCTTTACTATATCCACTACCTAAGGACTTCATTTAACACATAAAACATTCAATTTGAGTTTGAATAATAGGTGTTTACATAGGCATCATCCAAAGTTACGAATTTTACAAATTGACTACTAACTCAAAATTTTCCATCTTGATTCTACTTCTTGTTTTACACATTACTCTCATCCAAACTTATTTCAACTTATAAAAATCATTACTTAATGATATCTATTACTTATACCCTCCATTTTTCATATAAAACATGAGTTTCAAAGTTGTTACAAGGGTTTTGAAAATAGGGTTTGAAAGTCATACGAATTTTTTTTTTTGAATATTTCTAACAAAAACCTTTTCTTTTCAAGTTCCTTGTCTTATCCACATAAAGATCTATCAAATATCACATTTATATATACAAGACTAAATCTTTATGGGTATTAATGCATGAAAATACAAAATATTTATATGAACATGAATGTCAAGTATAATATGAGTGTCTAAGTGCTAGATCTACTACTTATAGTGCATGAAAAGGAGTTCAAGAGTATGAACATATATTTTTCATGCAAGATCTCTACTTTTATATGCATGAACATGATAATATTTCAACAAAAGCTCATCAAACACAAGATCTACTCTTGTGATGGCTTAATATTCGTGTATTAGCATTTTTTTATCCCTAGCACTTGCTCATGGAGATTTAAAGTGAAAACACACATGAATAATCTTGCCATTACAAGATTAAGCAGTAATAAGGCTCAAGAATCATCACCTAAAGAAGGATTTCATGAAGAAATGAAGAAGAAATAAACTTCAAGTGTGTGTGTGTGGTGTGTGTGTGTGTAGGTTGGGGTTCACAGCAAAGAGGAAAGAAAAAGAGAGGATTTTGCTTTGTTAAAAATTTTGAAAGAGTAGAAATGAGGAGAGAGTGTAAATGAGTATATATATTAAGTAAATTAGGGTTTGTTATATTATAAAAAGAAGAAAATAAAACAATTTGAGGGGGAAAAATGGGGGGGAGCGCTGGCCATCAAGTGAGAGAGAGGGAGTGATTTAATTTTATTTGAAATCGTAATTTATGTAATAAAATGTATTAAATGTAATAATTTAGTAAGAAACAAAAATTTCTTGGAAAAGAAAATATAATAAGTAGTTGTAAGGATGTAAGACTAGGGCATGGGTAGTGTGTATTATAGGTTGTAGTTGTGAATAGTGGTAAATAATAGACAAGACATCTATTTTACCAGTAGTAAAGAATATACGGGAAAAAGGTTATAACTGTAATTTTTATAGCCCGAAAAATTATAAAACTTATATTTTTGAAATCCTTATAAAATTTTCGTTCTAAGAAGTATTCCGGAATATTTTTCTGAGTTTCTAGTCTCAGGGCTTGCTTTTCCATAATGGGGCTCGGGAAGGCCCGGAATAGAAAATTTTCCGAAATTAAAACTTTCTATGGTTTGAAATATTCTTTAAAAAAATATTTCACATTAAATTATTTTATAAGATTTCTTTTGATATGAAACTGAAAGAAAACCGGATATAGGGTTTCAAAGTTTCTCTCACAAGGCTTGAACTAATCCGATTTAAGGTTTCGCTTTCCGGTTCTCGAAGTTTACTTGACTACTAGGAAAATCGGGGTTTACAGTTGATTTGCTTATTTTAATGGAAAGATAATAACTTGTGGATTGATGCATTGCATTTAGTTAAGCCGTGTGTCACACTACATGTGCTTGTGTTACAGTGCACTGAGCTTCCACTCATTATTGCTGTTATTATTCTTTTCTCCTGGCGATATATTGAGGATGATGATCATGTTAATGATAATTTGATGAAGATGATGATGGTGTTCCTTGTTGATGATGATGTTGTTGTTGTTGATGCTTAACTCAGGTTTTAGGTGCTTGTGATGATTCTGAGAGAACTTGTGGATGAGTGGAGTGAGTAGGAGCGTGGATTTAGTTTAGTTATTTTATTTCTTTTTGTTTTGTATTAGTGAGAGATGCATTTATGATTTAAACTTGCTATATTCTTTAAAGGGCATAGTGAAGCCCATGTTTTATAATTTAACTTTTGCAAAGCTTTGTTTAATTGAATAATTTTCCACTTAAGAGAATGGAAGTTTTGAAATGTCTTTATTTCGAAATTGTTATATAAAATTTATTTCTGCTGCTAAATCCAGTTTTTGGCAGAATCTAACTAAATGATTTTATAACCTAAAAATGAGTAGCAATGTTCAACATAAACAAAATCTTTTTAAGGAAGCCTGAGCGTGTAATACTTTAGAGTATTATACGTGGTGGTAGTGCCTTATTCGATTTAATTATCGAATTAAATTCTTGGGGTGTTACAAATTTTTAACAAATGAGTAGTTGATCTTACATGGTTTTTTGAGTACTTTCTAAGAGTTAAAGAAATCCTAAAATTTATAAAATTTCACCAAGAGCAGTCGTTGTGGTTGTGGTTTTCTATAGCTTTATTTCACAATCTTATTATTATATATCTAAGTCATTTCTTATCCGTTCTCAATGAGTAAGTAGTTGATTTCACTCAATTTTTTGAGTACTTTTTATTGGTGTTGTGAAGTTACTAAAGAAAGTTGATAATTTACAAAATAAGATGAAAAAGGCATTGTTATCACGTTTCTACTGCAATTAGTATTCATGTTCTTATTTTTGCATTATCTAAGCCATTTCTTATCTGGTCTTTTATGAATGAATAGGCGTTTTCACACGATTTTCCAGGTATTTCCCATTCATGGTATTATTTTCACCAAATGGCAGTTTTAAGGTATTGAAACGTATGAGGCTAGATTATGAATTGTTGTTGATTTCAACTTAAGTCACATATTCTTCATATTCTTTTATCACAATCCATCTTAGTTCATTATATACTCATCACCTATCTTTTGTTCATGAATCTACGATCTTAAAGCTTCTTATATGTTACACGCATTTCCTATTTTATGGATCTAGTTATATCAGTCGTTGGAAGCAAAAAGGGTCGTTCTCTTAATGTTGCAACATCTCTCGACTAAGGTGGAAGTATTGTGTATGTATGTATATATATGTGTCTTTGATAACCAAGCCAATAAAGCTCCTCGCCACTTCTTTGCTATAATTAACTAAACATTCACTTAAGATCATATGGAGGTCCAAGAACTTACTTGGAGAGCATTAGATACTTGGTAGCAGCTAATGATTTGTTATTGTCTTGTTTCAGTGATAATGTTTTCCAAGAAGATAGTGGATAGATGAAATGGAAACAAATCAAAATTACTCATGCTTACATTTTTAATATTGTCCATGAAAATTGGAACACTTACCAAGATGGAATATAAGCCTATGTCGCAAAATAGCTTTCCTTTCCCCTTTAATTATGTGTGAGACAGCCGAAGAGTGGAGAGAGTAGTCAAGTACTGTATGTTAAATCAAGTCTAAAGATAGGGAGAGAAGAAGGATACCATGGAGCTTTTATTTCCAACTTATAGGTGTTCTTGTGCTACCTTTTTCTTTTCTTTTATTATTTCTTCCTTAAAAAAACATTGGTAACAGCAAGAAAGGTAATCGACTCTGTCATTGTTTATTTGATATAAGGGTTGAGTAGTAGCTGTGTGGCACCTAATGTGTGTGCTTTGTTCATGTTAGGGACAAGGTCGCAATAGCCACATTCTAATGATGGAAACATCAACAGCAGTTAGTACACACGAAAAAGAAAGAAGCAAAAGGAAAAAAAGTGAAAAAAAAAGGAAGAAGCAACATCTCACATGATGATGCATTGAGGTTGTCATGCTTTGCTTGATCCGATAGTTTGAAAGGAAATATACCCAATAGTAGCAACAAGTGTTGGTGCTTGTTTAAGGTGTTTGAGTGTGTTATTGTTTTATGAATAAGGTAAAACAAAAAAGGAGAAATGGAAGAGAGAGGTAGTAACAATCGGGTAGTGTGTGTAGCTGTAAAAGTTGGCCGAAGATTGAACAAACAAGGATAAGGTGTAGCACCATGAATTATATGTCTACCTAATTTGAGTAATTGTTAAATTGATAGTAATATCTAGCGAAAATTTTAGAAAATACTCGAAAAATCATCTCTATTTTTCGCGAACTTAAATATTGATAATTATCAATATATTTAATAAAAGACGTAACCAAAATAATATATATATTAGCATATATGATATTTGTATCACATAAATATTTTCAAAGACATAACAATAATAGTAGGATTAATATATAAACTAAACACCAAGAATAATGAGAATGATAGTAAATTAGATTCTAAGAATAATTCAAAATGTATGAACAAAGGATAAATCCTATAAATTTATAATAGTAAAATATAAATAAAGTCAAATTAAGAACAATTTAATTATTAATCAGGTCATAAAATATCAAAACAGTAATAATTTAAATCCTTAAAAAATAAATTATAATTTACCATTATAGATATTAAAGCTAAAAAATAAATTCTTAAACTAAAGATTTTAAGTATATCATAATGTTTAGAATATTTAATATAGTAGGTACATAATATTTTGCCTAAAAATATTATCGAATGAGTTATTTATCATACGTGTTTATTGGATCTAAAAAATAAAAATTTCTTGCCAAAATTCAGTACTTGGAGGCCACGAAATTTTTTTCCTATAAATTCTCTCTCTCAGTGTTCTCTCCCTATCTGTGTTTTCTCTCTCTCTCGCTCTCCACCTCTCACTCTTAAAGTCTTCCATAGAAGACTAAAAGTTAAAAAAAAAAAAAAAAATACGGAGAAGGAAAAGAAAAAAAAAAGTAGCAGCCTTCTTCAGGAAGGAAAAACAAACAAAAAAGAGAAGAAAGAGAAATAATAAAAAATAAAAAATAAAAAAAAACTACAAGCTCCTGTCATGCCCCGAAGGTACCCTAGTAGAAGTAGAAAAGTCACACCTAAATACTATCACCATATTATCTTCGGAGAGTGACCTGTTTTCCAAAAAAAATAGGATCTTTTAGTTGCTTCGATAAGAAATAATAAATACATATAACATTACTAGAAAACTAGCCTTTAGAGACAGAAAATTTATGACGGAAAACTTTTGTCTCTAAAAAAATGAAAAAAGATAGATTTACGATAGATTTGTGATGATATAAATTACGAATAATCTTCTAATTTTTATATGTTTTTGTGACGGAATTTGCGATGGAAATTTTTCCATGGCAAATTTGTCTCCGATTTTAGAGGGAAATAGATTATTTTAGCACCAATTTCTATTTTTTTAAATTATGTTGCAAATTTGTCTCTAAACTAAATTATTACATATATATATAGATAATTACGTTTAAAATTTAGTTTTAATTATACATATTTAATATAGTATATAAATGTGCATTATATAATAAGGACATATTTATATTTGTAAATTAATTTTATTATATAATAACTATAATATGTATAATCATATGTTATTTACAACTAATTTATATATTTTATTTATAATATATTTATTATTACATTAATATTTATATAATATAAAGTATAAATTAAAAATAGTACTTAAAATATAAATATTAAATTTATATCTTATTATATATTCTTTTACATAATAACTTACATAAAAAAAAAATCAAATTATACGACTTAATAAAATAGTGTATAACAATAATATAATATGTTATATACAAGTAATATCATAAATACTACTTAAAATAAAGTATATTTCAATAATAAAATATGTAAAATAAATTAATTAATATAAAACGTAAACTTAGTATATTTAATCATATACAAATATATAAATAATATATTTATTTTAATAATATATTAATAAAAATACATATTCATATTATTTATAATTTTTATTATTTATATTATGACTATTCATATTTTTAATATAAAAAAATTTTATTATATATTATTAAATTTTATATTTACATACTATAATTTATTTAAATATAATAACATATTTAGGGGAAAAAATAATATACAACGTAAAAATATAGTATATTTAAGTAATAAAATATATAATATATAATATATAATAATTATTTGAATATATTTAAATTGATATTAATATATTAATGAAAAATATATATTTTTAATTGTTTATACTATATTTAATTTATTAAGTGTAACAAAAATGATATAAAAGATAAACATATTAATTAAAAATATATAATTTATTAAGTTAATATAAAATATTAAATAAGTAATGTAAAAAAGTATAATTATAATATATATCATTAAATATATATAAATTTATATGTATAACATTATTTTATATTTACATAATACATATATTTTTTTAATAATAATATCATATTTGGAAAAAAAATTATAATAAACTACTGAAAATATTATATATTTATAATAAATATATAATTTAAAACAATTATTATAAAATGTAAACATTGTATATATTAGTATTATATATTATTTAATAAAATATTAATGAAAAATCATTAATAAATAGGTAAAGTGAAATTATAAAATATATGTAAAATGTTTTATAGTTATAATCTTGTAAATTGTGATATCTCTTAAATAAATAGCAATGGAACTTTACTCATGAAGATGCGAATTGGTTTATTGGTTTAGTGATTGTGAAAACTTCAATGTTAAATGTGCTTAGTATGTAGCATTCAATGATTGGTGACCTCCTAGGAAGGATAAATAGGAGGCCAATGTGTATTTTTTTTAATAATTTATTTTAGAATAAGAGACAGTTTTGTGATGAAATAATTTTATTTAATATTTACTAATTGGATATTTAAAAATAACTAATTATAAAACAGTGACAAATTTGTAACAGAAATTCCGTAGCAAATTTGCGACGAAAAATAAATCTGTCTCTAATAGAATTAGCGACGGTGATTTTTGAGACAGAAATTTGCGACAGAAAATCTATCTCTAAAAGTCTTTAGAGATAGATTTTTCAATTTTAGAGATAAAATTTTTTGTCTCTAAAGCCAAAATTTCTTGTTGTGTAAGAAATAAATTAGTAAATAACTGTTATCTTAATCATAAAGTATCACAGATTATTACAAACCATGTAGTCTTCTTGTAATTCTCTACATACATAACTGATAAGATAACACTAGCTAATCCATTCTAGGAAAATACAAACCATTAATCCCCAGTAGAACCATAGCTTCCAGCTCTTAAGCCCTTACCGGAGCCATGTTTCTGGAAGTAACTAACCAAGGTCGAAGCGTAAACCTGAAAAGACTGTTGGAGTATGAGCGAAACTACGGCTCAGTTAATAACCAGACATATTACACATAAAACAAGTTATTAACAAATCGTATGTAATGCAATCACTCAAACATATGCTCAGATACAAGCATGGATGATCTAGAATCCAAATAGGAAAGAGATTTATGCCTTCTTTTTAGGGTTGAAGAACATTTATATTATGACCCACCTGCCCAAGAGAGACTAAGTTTACAGGAAAATCAACGAATTCTCGTCTTAAGGTTATCACTTTAAATTTAATAACAGTTTTAACTGTCCATTTCCTCTATCCATCCTTAAAAACTCCCTAAGTATTAATCATTTCAAAGTGATACTGCGGGCGGCGTTCTTCATTGCCACTTAGTTCCCGTAGAACCAAGAGAACAAAGAAAACCTTAGAAGAACTAACACTTTAGAAAAACCAAGCATTAACAGAGAACCGAAATATTAATACGTAGTAGGCTGTCACCCGTTTGTATATGCAATAATGCAGTACGTGCAATGTATAACCAAGTTATTTTAATAAATCAATAGTTCTTATTCAATTTCATGGTGATCAAACATTACACACAATCATCATTATACTACTTCACATCATCATACCATTATATTATCACTTTTGTAATGGTAGATTAGCAATCATAAAATTAGATCACAACACATTTCCATCAAAATATTCACATTATTATTATCTTTGCATTACATATTCAGCTAATTACAAGCACAAACAATATAATATGACTAAATTACTCACCTGCTCATGGTGACTTAATCGTAGTAATCTACCAAAAGGTCATCTATGGTATCAAAGTCACCTATTAAGATGAATAAAATATTCATCAATATAATATAGATTATACAACTAAACTCCTATATGTGTCTAGTGTCCTAAATTGATATTTATCAAGTTTTTTTTGTAGTTATTAACACTATTTTTACGTTATTCTATACCTGACTCATTATAGTAAATCATATTCGTTTATTATTGCTTAGTGTCATCGTGTTTCTCCTAATCTGTTTCACATAATTATTTTGTCATTTTTAAAAGTCACATTATTCGTAAATTTAGCTTATTTCAATTTCTATTCTTACCTATTTATCTACATAGAACAATTATTTGATAAATATAGTTGCTATTAACACTTAATATTTCTCTAAAATTCTAGGGTTTTAGAAGCTATCAAGTATTAAATACTATTATTCTAAATATTTTTATTTATTTTTCTACTTAGTATATTCTATGTTAACATATATATATATATATATATAATATGATTATAATTATTAGATAAATACCCGTCCGTGAAATATAGATTTTACATAAGAAAAATAGGTTTGTACACCGGCCCTACACTGTCAGAGTTGAAACCCTAATGCTGATGTTCTTATATTTTACATTTTTTTTGTATCGTTTGCGCTGGCTTATAAGTCACCAGCTTTCCTTCATATGCCAAACTATACGCTGCCGGCGTATAATCCCAGTTGACCAGTGTTCATTCATTTTACATAAGAATAAGTTTTACGTAGCTTCTGTTCAAGTGTAAGCCGTCTCTACACCGTCGGCTTACCCTCGTAAGCCAACGGTGTTCAACATTTACACTGTCAGCTTAGGGACAATGTTGACACTATTCATCATCTTCTCCAATGAAACAGTTCATATTTCTTCAATTTTCTACGTCATAAACATTCTCAAACCATTCCTAAGTGTTTCTATGGCATGTATCTATACATGCATCAACTCATAACGCATTTACAAGTATGTAATCTTAAATTTTAGAATTTAGAAAAGGTACAACTAGGGTTTTCGAATTTTACCTTGCTTAAGCTTGTTCGGTGGAATTTGAAGCTTGTTCTTGGGTTGGTAATGATCCTATGATCATCATAAGTTAGTTTTAATCCTTGTTTTTACTAAATAACAAGTCGAATTTCAACAACTTACCTTGTTCCCAGATTATGTGTTTTTTGTGTTGTATTTTTCTTTGATTTCGAATTGGATTGTTTTGGACAAGTTGATTTCTATTCTTTGGTTGATTTGTTTGTTATTTAGATGGTTGTTTAATCTAAAAACTTTGAGAGTGTTTGGTGTTTGTTTGTATATCCATTAAGAGCCTTAAACACTTACATATATAGAGAGAGGAATGAGGATGTTTTTCTTCGACCATTTACATCCGATTTCCCCACAAATTTTCACTGTTTTGTCTGTCGTTTTACTGTCATTAATGTGCATGTTCAGTTCGCAACATATGATTTGTGTTTGAGTTAATTTTATTGACTTTTGGTGCATTATTTGGATAAGTTTAAGCAAATTTCGGTTCTCTTCTTCCAAGGAAATCCAAGCCCTTCATTTAGGCAATTTGCAACTGGAAATGAAACAAATTATTATATAATATTATTAGTTAGTTAATTATCTTAGTTTTAAGATAGTTTAATAAGTTAAATGGGTACAAATTAGCTAATATTTGAGACTTTTTGTCATAAAATATTTTTATAGGATTCTACAAAATCTTTAGTTTATCAAACGATACAACTTTAAATTTTAAATTTACGCAATTAATTGTTTTTAGAATTTTATTTTCCACGATTAAGGTTTCCTAAACTCATTAGGCCAATTTTTGTTTTAGGCTCCAATAGCTTAAGAAAACCTTAATTAGAATAATGGTGTGATTCAATTATTTATTTGAAGTCTAGACCTTTAGTTATACATATGTTTATATTTTTATTATGTATTTATAATCCTAATAGTTTATCTTTAGGTTATTGTTTCCTATCTATAAGCATAGTTGGTTAACTACTCAATATCGCTTTTGATATATAAGTTAAATCATCTATATATCTTTTTTTTTATACCTATTATGAAATCTTATTAGTAGACTTTAATACTATCTAGGAATCTTAAATTTATGGTTTAAATTCATACATAGGCTCATTACTATTCATTGTTCTAGTCTCAAATCATTGTTGACTTCAATAGTAGTCATTTAATTTCTATATCTATATTTTTCTATCTATTCTATTTGTAAGACAAGTTTCGGGGTTTGAAAATTTAGGTTTCCTTTTATCATTTCTTGAATTATCAGTTCAAGATACGAAATCTCGTTTTTGGTATCAATTAGGGTCAAATAAATTCTTTATTTGGCTTTTAGATCCTAATCTAGCCAAATTCAAGTCATTGATCTATTCTTAGGTTTTCATTGGATTCTAAATTTACTAACTAGTTCATACATTCTATTTTAGAGTTGTGTACTAATGTGAAAAATTTCGGGGTTTACATTCTGTCCCCCTTAAAATAAGCTTTATCCTCAAAGCTTGTGTGCATACCTGAATTCTCAAATAGATGTGGATAGTTTTTCTTGATTTCCTCTTCCAATTCCCATGTCATCTCTTTAGTTTGGAGATCCCACAAAACTTTGACATAGTGGGTTTCTTTATTTCTGAGTACTTACACTTTTCTATCCAATATTCTAACAGGATGTTTTTCGTAAGTCAAATTCTCCTTCAAATCAATTGGTTCCAACTTGACTATCTTATCTGGATCCGGTACATATTTTCTTCGCACCGATACATGAAAAACATTATGTATACCAGATAAATTGGGTGGCAATACAAGACGATATGCTAGATTCCCAACTCGTTCCAATATCTCAAATGGTCCGATATATCTAGGACTTAACTTTCCTTTTGTTTGTCTACTATGAAGGCTTTTGATTGGACTTATTTTTAAGTAGACATGTTCTCCTTCATTAAATTCCAATTCTCTTCTTTTTAAGTCTGCCCAGCTCTTTTGTCTATCTTGAGCTTCTTTCATTCTTCGCTTTATTATTGAAACCTTGCCAATTGTTTGCTGAACCAATCCAGGTCCAACCAATACTCTTTCCAAGTTATCCTAGAATAATGGTGATCGGCACTTTCTACCATATAAGGCTTCATAAGGAGGCATCCCTATACTTGAATGGTAACTGTTATTGTATGCAAATTCCACTAGTGGTAATTGTTGATCCCAATTTCCTTTGAACTCTAGAATACATGATCTTAATATATCCTTTAGTGTCTGAATGGTCCTTTCTGTTTGTCCATCAGTTTGAGGATGATAAGCTGTACTAAATTTCAATTGGGTTCCTAATGCTTTTTGTAATCCTTGCCAGAATCTGGAAACAAACTGTGGATCTCGATTTGATACTATATTAATAGGTACACCATGCAATCTCATAATTTCCTTCAAATACAGTCGTGCCAACTTTTCTAAAGGATAAGTCATATTGATTGGAAAGAAATGGGCTGACTTAGTGAGTCTATCTACAATGACCCAAACAGCATCATGACCCACACTTGTCTTAGGTAATGAGCACACAAAATCCATGGAAATTTGATCCCATTTCCATTTGGGAATTGGCAATGGTTTCACAATCTACCTGGTCTTTGGTGTTCAGCTTTTATCCTTTGACACACATCACACTTAGCAAAAATTCTGTAATATCTTTTTTTCATTCCAATCTACTAATATGCACTTTTCAACTCTTGGTATGTCTTTGTTTCTCCTGAATGCATAGAATATCCAGAATAATGTGCTTCCTGCATTAATTCCTTCCTTAAGCTTTCATTATGTGGCACACATAATCTTTTGTTCATTCTTAATACTTCATCATCCACATGAAAATCCTTGTATTTCCCTTGGGATATTCCTTGTTTAATCTCTTGGATTTCAATATCCTCTTTCTAAGCTTCCTTAATTCGTTGGAGTAAAGTAGGCTCCAAAATAAAGTTTCTAATTCAGCTTCCAAACCTTGCATTGAAAATTCCAAGTTTAATTTCTCAAATTCCTTGATGAGTTCTTTTTGCTCCATCAATATTGAGGCTACTTCTCCATAATTCTTACGACTTAATGCATCGGCCATAGCATTCACTTTGCTAGGATGATAGTTGATAGTGAGATCATAATATTTAATCAATTCTAACCATCGTCTTTGTCTCATGTTCAACTCCTTTTGTGTAAATATATACTTCAGACTCTTGTGTTCTGTATATATTTCACATTTCTGTCCATACAGATAATGATGCCAAATCTTAAGTGCAAAAATAATAACAGTTAATTCTAGATGGTGAGTGGGGTGATTCATCTCATGCGATTTTAATTGTCTAGAAGTATCTGCTATTACCTTCCCGTTTTGCATCAACACACATCCTAAACCATTTTTGGATGCATCACTGTAGACAATATATAGATCCTTGTCATTAGGCAGAACCAATATTGGTGCTAATACTAACCTCCTTTTTAGTTCTTGGAAACTTTGTTCACGTTGATCATTCCACTCAAATTCTCATTCTTCCTGATTAATTGTGTCAAGGGTCGTGCAATTTTTGAGAAATCTTTCACAAATTTTCGGTAATACCTTGCTAATCCTAAGAAACTCCTAACTTCCGTAACAATTTCAAGTCTTTTCCATTCCACAATAGCTTTAACTTTTGCAGGATCAACTGATATTCCTTCTCCAGAAATAATATGTCCAAGGAATGATATACTTCTAAGCCAAAATTTGCATTTAGACAGTTTGGTATACAGCTTATTGTCTCTCAGTATCTGTAACACATTTCTCAAGTGCTCATCATGTTTCTCTTCAGTAGACGAATATACAAGTATATCATCTATGAAAACAATCACATAGATATCCAACAAAGGTCTAAAGATACGGTTCATCAGGTCCATGAAAACTGCAGGTGCATTGGTTAGTCCAAATGGCATGACCAAAAATTCATAATGACCATACCTAGTTCGGAATGCAGTCTTTGGTACATCATCTGCCTTAATTTGGATTTGATGATATCCTGACTTTAAATCAATTCGAGAAAATACCTTTGCTCCTCTCAATTGATTAAAGAGATCATCAATTCTGGGTAAAGGACATTTGTTCTTGATAGTCACTCTGTTTAATTCTCTATAATCAATATAGAGTCTCATTGAACCATCTTTCTTCTTAACAAACAATACTGGTGCTTCCTAAGGTGAAACACTAGGTCTGATAAATCCTTTATCCAACAATTCTTGCAATTGCTCTTTTAATTCTTTCAATTTTACAGGTGCCATGCGATACAGAGCTTTTGATACTGGTTCTGTTCCTAGTATCAAATCAATTGAAAATTCCACTTCTCTATGTGAGGGTAATCTTGGTAATTCGTTTGGAAATACATCCAGATATTCATACACTGTTCTAATAGTATGAATATCTAATGCTTTGGATTCACCCTCGGTTGTTCAAAGAACACACTCGTTATACTCCATATCTTCTTCATTTTCCACTTCAATTGTTGTTATCCTATTTTCG
Organism: Combretum micranthum; assembly: GCA_024138025.1. Taxonomy (NCBI): domain Eukaryota; kingdom Viridiplantae; phylum Streptophyta; class Magnoliopsida; order Myrtales; family Combretaceae; genus Combretum; species Combretum micranthum. The sequence continues at coordinate 96,654 of JAMXBD010002701.1, read as the reverse complement.
ACTCTTTTGAGTATCTCACCCCTATACTCCTTTCTTTCTCCTTGATTATTGACAAAAGATATCATTTTGAGACAACAATCAACTTTCGCTTTTATAGCAGTTAACCAAGTCATACCCAGAATAATATCATATTTTTCATATCTATCATGATTAAATCAGCAATCGATTCCTATTTCCAATCTTCAATGGACAACTCTTTATCATTTCACATGTTATCACTAAGTCTCCTGTTGGCATAGTGATTCTCAATTCTTTACTCATGGTTTCGATTGGTAATCCTACACGCCTTGCTAATCAAGCACTTACGAAAGAATGCATTGCTCCCGTGTTAAACAAAGCAAACGCAGTCTGATCCCTTACTTGAATTGATCATATTTATCATTTATTAAATTCACGTTATTTTCAATTCATAAGGGCTTCTGTTGTTCATTTAATCGTTGTTGTGTCTAATAACTTTAAATAAACAAATATGTAACTACATACTTGTAATGAGACCATAATCGTCAGGGTCAATTTCTTCCCATATATTTTCTTCATCTTCCTCTTCCATCTCTACATCCTTAACAGGATTTCCATACATAGCAAACACTCTAGCCATTGTACTAGCTTTGCTGGTATTGGCATTACCATTTTCCGGTCCTGCGACTCCAATTATTCCTCTAGGCTGTGAAGATCCAGCTACTGATTCACTTTTTGTGGACAGTTGGTTGATATATGGCCAACTTTATTACATACAAAACAAGTTGTAATTTTTCTTTTTGGACAATTATTTGCCCTTTGCCCACTTTTTCCATAATAGTAGCACTTGTGTTGCAATTGTGGACACTCCCTTGGATAATGAAAACCCTTACATTTCCAACATGTTACATTATTCTTCCCAGTTACTCCTCCTTTATTCATATTGAAAGGTTTGAAAAATTTAATCTTCTTAGGTACAGGACTTGCCATAGAACCATCATACGTTTTTTCCCAAAAATTGGTCCTTTCTTCTTATACCTTTCGATTTCATATCTCCTTGCTCGTTCAATAATTCAAGCTTTCTCTATCATAGTTGCAAAGTTATCGACTTCAAATTCAGCAAGTCTTCTTTGAAAATGAGGTTCTAATCCAGCCATGAAAGTTTATCTCTTTAGCTCATCACTGTCTCGATAAGCATCTGAAGCAAACTGTAATAACCGATTGAACTCATGTTCATACTCATTAATTGTCTTATTTCCTTGTGTCAAATTCATCAGGTCAGTGCTATATTTTACTTTTAAACTGCCTATGAAATATTCCTTCAAAAATTCTCATCTAAACACTTCCCAAGTAACAGGTTGTGGCAAACTTCATTGTTTTGAATTCCACCATATCCTTGCTCTTAATCTTAGCAAATAAGTTCCATATGATACCCTTAGAGCTTCAGGTACTTGGAAAACATCAAGGGATCGTTCAATCTAGGCTAGCTAGTCCTCAGCTTCTTCTGGCTTTCCAGGTAGTTCTTCAAAGTACCTGTTGCATTTAATGAATTCTGGCAACAAGTTCCTCTAAGGACGTAAAGGTGGTGGTGGTGGCAATTCTTGTTCATATCGGGACGGTCCTCGCACCTCAGCAGCAGATTCATTAGGGTTCACTAGTCCATTTTCTTGAAATTGAACCAGTGCAGTATGCCTTTCATCTCCTCTGGGAGTTGTTGGAGGCATTGTTGGCGCTTCAGCAAGTGGTACTACATTTGTTGCTTACATATTTTGCAAAGCTTGCAAGATCAATACATTTTGTTGTTGGAGACTTTGTAAAACATTCTCTAATCGATTTTAAGATGGTGCAGGGGCATTTATTGGTGGCTTTCTAGATATCCTTGCATTTCTACTTCTCTTCCTCCCTCTTAGCATTCTATTAACATTAAACATGTTATTTAGATTGGATCATAATTCATCTTTGTTAAAAGATATCAAGGTCATTCATATATATATATATATATATCACACATATATATACATAACTAAAATACACATAACTTCTCATGGTTAGTGCATTATGTACATATAAAAAATGGCACTAACTCTATACCTAGCTTCCACTACTAAAGTCATCATAAGATACATATTCATCGCCCGACATACCACATGTTACACATACATGTACATCATCAAAAGTCTATCGATATCATACCTATCATGTCATCACTAATAGATAGTACAAACATCATCATTATATAATACTAGATCTGACTCAAGGGCTAGGATAAAAGCGACCTTTGCCCTTCTCCTGAGGACCTAACTGAGGGTAATTGTCCTCTCCCTTGGAACTGCTATCACTAATATCGACCCTCGTGTCTCTATCTCCTGAGGGTGTCAGGGTCAGATCCATATTGATAGATTCAAAAGACCAAGTTTTAAATTTATAAATTTTCTAAATCGTTTTCTTTTCAACTATGGTCTTACAGGGCAAGCGCACCCATCAGATGTAGCATAGAGAAATGATCTAGGTTATATTCCTAGGGAACGTTGATGAGTACTTCTACTCACTCTTTTCCTATTATCAAGCCGAAAAAATCAAATTTGGTTTTATATACATAGAAACTAAACTAAGTCTAATATTCACATATTTCACAGCAAGCATACAAAAGGATAAATCAATTCACAAGGTTGCTTTGATCATGCTTCACCTAAGATCTATTCATGTGACTCAAGAATTTTCTCAAAAAGTTGTATTGATTATTGAACCATCGGATTCACTAAATTATGCTAATGCTTCTCTCAAAGTCAAAAGCACTTAACCTAAGCCAAACTGTCGGAATGTCTTCCTGACTATTAGCAACTTAAATTTGCATAAAGAACAAGAATCCTTTGTTTTAAAACCAAAGTGATGAATTCAAAACGAGTGACAGAAGATTTCACCATCCCTATCTCTAGGTGATTATGAGCAATCTCATCAATAACTTTAGATCTATTCATTAAATCAACCTCTCAGTCTATTTTTAACAAAAATCAAACATAAATCCAATGGGATGCACCATCCAATTAGACTCATTCTTTAGGTGCAAACTATTGAATACAATAAAATCAATACGTTTTGAAATTAAGAACAAAGGAATCACATGAAATCAATCAAGGATCCACAATAACCAAGCAATATTAAACTACTTCTCCATAGGTAAAACAATATAAATCAATAACAAGGAGAAATAGAAAGGATCTAAAATTATATTAGCAATACAAACAATGTTCCTTGATAAATTGATACACTCAAGCACAAATGCTTCTGCGAAAATACATAAAATTAATTTTTTTTCTGTGTCTCTCTTTTTCTTGTTCTTCTCCCTCTTTGATTCTTCCCTCCATCTTCATTTTATAATGATCTTTGCATAAATGGAATTGAATGCTCATTGATGGAGGAAATAGGAAGTTACGGATCTCTTAGCTTTCCAAAGTAACATATAAATGGAATTGAATGCTCATTATGGAGGAAATGGGAAGTTACGGGAGTTACGGGTGTTATGGGTCTTTTGGCTTTTCAAAGTAACACCCCTTTAATGTATAATGGACGTTTCTTTAATAAATAGGGGGTTACTATTCATTAAAAAAGTCGTTTCTCAAAAAGTAATGGACTGTCAAATCGACAAGTTTGGGGACAGGTCATGTCACTTAAATGTCTGGCTGTTTTCTTCACTATGGAAATCGACATGACTAGGGACACGGCTTGTCCCAGAGTCGTGTCCCTTGCTGTGCACATTTTCTTCACTGACATGACTTGGGACACGGCTTGTCCCATAAATGTCCCTTGCAAAGTTAATTTCCAGGTTGACATGGTTTAAGACAGGTCATGTCTTACAAATGTCTTTCAAAAGCTTGATTTTTATCCTTTAATTTTGCTTCCTCCTTGTAATGGTTGAAAGACATGGCTTGATCTTGTCATGTTGAGTTCTTCTTAATCCAAATTTTGCATTTTTGACCCGTCTTTGCTTTCCTTGAAAAATATCTCCTTTAAAGACCTGAAAGCATAAATTAATATTTTGAAGTGTCAAATTCGTAATAAAAATGATCAATAAAAGTTCATTTTGGCATTCATAAAATAGGAATAAATTTGGTTTATCACATATCCATTACCCAGATGCCTTTAGGTTCAGACCTCTGCTCACTTTCGGAATTAGGAGGTACATCTCTTTCAATCCACCCTCCATGTGCAGTCCCGATCAATCTGGTATAATTATATTTAGAAACATACTTTTCTACCTCAATCCTTAAACTCTTTCCTTCTCTTTCATCTAGCAACTCTGTTGTTACACTTCTTTTATGAATTGTAGTCTGAACTGATTCCTGTACTACTTTATCCTGCATAGAAGGTGGACGCTGGAACTCACCTGCTATCTCAGGTATAATGGGAGGCTTCCTCATCAATATACGTCTGGAATGGTTGCATTTGCACACCTGTGCAAGAATCCAGTCATTATCATAAGTTGTATCATCTCTCGCCCGAATGTGATCATATCGAACATCATGAGCATAAACTGCCTCTCCTCCAATAGATACCCAAACTCTAAAATCAGGAGGACCTAGTCTCATAGATCTAGATGAGACTATGAATGCTATGTTATCAATCTCCAAACCACCTCCCTTCTAAACTATCAGTCTCGAATCTATAAAGTGTCTCTATAGCTGATCCATTATTTGGAAAGGCCCTCTCCATCAGAAATAACCATCCTTTAAATAAAGGCTATAATCCTCTTTTCCAAGTGCTGAGAATCTCCTCTAGAGTTTTGGTAATCCTACATAAATACAAATCCTCTACGGGACTCGCAATCTACGTTTGTAATCTGTCAGGGTCTCCTCTTCCTGCATACTAAATATCTCCCATCTAATATGGCATGTAGCAGGATTAGTCTGCACACAACAAAATTTTCATGATTAATAATAATCACACAGATTTTATTCCTAATTGTGCAATGTAACTCTACCCATAACTATCCAACTATTACTAAAGGGTGCTAATTAGATCTAAACTTACTACATTTACCAATGTAATTCTTTCACATATTTATCTTTCTTACACCAGCAACCACGCTCTGATACCAACTTAAAGCTGTCACACCTAGAGGGTATCCTAGTAGCAGTAAAGAAGTCATACCTGAATACTATCACTAGATTACCTTTGGAGAGTGACATGTTTTCCAAAATAACAGGATCTTTTAGTTGCTTCGATAAGAAATGATAAATACGTATAAGAAATAAATTAGTAAATTACTATTATCTTAATCATAAAGTATCATAGATTATTATAAACCTTGCAGTCTTCTTGTAATTCTCTACATACATAACTGAAAAGATAACACTAGCTAATCCATTTAGGAAAATATAAATCATTAATCCCAAGTAAAACCATAGACTTCAAGCTCTTAAGCCCTTATCGGAGCCATGTTTCTGAAAGTAACTAAACAAGGTCGAAGCGTAAACCTGAAAAGACTGTTGGAGTATGAGCGAAACCACTGCTCAGTGAATAACCAGACATATATTACACATAAAACAAGTTATTAACAAATGTATGTAATGCAATCACTCAAACATATGCTTAGATACAAGCTTGGATGATTTAAAATCCAAACAGGAAAAAGATTTACGCCTTCCTTTTAGGGTTGAAGAACATTTACTTTATGACCCACCTACCCAGGAGAGACTAAGTTTATAGGAAAATCAACGATTTCTTGTCTTAGGGTTGTCACTTTAATTTAATAATAGTTTTAACTGACCATTTCCTGTATCCATCCTTAGAAACTCCCTAAGTATTAATCATTTTAAACTGATACTACGGGCGACGCTCTTCACCGCCACTTAGTTCCCGTAGAACCAACAGAACAAAAAAAACCTTAGAAGAACTAACACTTTAGAAAAATCAGCATTAACAGAGAACTGAAATATTAATACGTAACAGGCTGTTACCCATTTGTATATGCAATAATGCAGTACGTGCAATGCATGACCAGGTTATTTTAATAAATCAATAGTTCTTATTCAATTTCATGGTGATCATACATTACACACAATCATTATTATACTACTTCACATCATCATACTATTGTATTATCACTTTTCTAATGGTAGATTAGAAATCGTAAAATCAGATCACAACATTTCCATGAAAATATTCATATTATTATTATCTTTGCATTACATATTCAGATAATTATAAGCACAAACAATATAATATGATTGAATTACTTACTGCTCATGGTGACTTTGTAAAGACCCGATCCTCTAAATCCCGAGACTCAGAGTACCGAATCTCCAATCACATATAACGTTTTCACATTATATGTAAAGTTGTCCTAAAACTAACAGTTTATGCAAATTGTTTGATTAAATCACTAAACTTTGTAAAGAACATTTTAAATAAAACAAGATTGCTAACATAAGCAATCTATACATATATTTACATTGAATAAACATGGCTTTGTGTCAATACATGACACTACAAATCAAATTACATGTTCTTTCAAAACATCAGAATCCTAAGGGATCTTAGGTCATCACAAAAGGAACTTGGCTTAATTATTAAGCCATCTATACATAACTTCTCCATCGCAAAAAGTCTTCCAAAAAGTCCAGGGTGATCAAATCTCTTCGTCCCACTCATCCAAAATTTCGAAATCGGACCCATAGCCCAAGTCATCGTAATACTGTCTCCAAAACCTGCAAAGCAGCAAAAGTGAGCCAGAGGCCCAGTACACAATAACCAATGCAAAAAGTCATCCAATTGATGTAAATGCATCATAAAATAAGTGGTTATCTTATTACATTTTGATTCACAAATCAACAAGAGGGTATTCAAACCCGGTCACACTCAGGAATCCAGGGATCCTGATAACAGCAGCTGCTGGGGGTGATATAAGCAGTCCGAATATATATCTCCTATATCTATTTCATGAAGATAATAGCTTTCATTAGGGTTTAAAAGCCGTTGCCCGACTTACTTAAACTTAGTCCATACAAATGAGCCTAGTTCACAAGTTCCCATAAACCTTGAACTAAGTCATGGTATTTCCCCCTAGGTTTAAGCAAACGTTACACAGATAAAATTCCCCCTATCGGCTACCCACTTAACCAAAAGAATCGCTATTGCTCATAGCGTACCATTGCATCATGGTAAAGTCATTGCATCATGACTTGGTTAAGCGCCTAGCTAAATGTCATTGCATCATGACAGGTTTTGCTGCTCCTGGACCAGATTAAACAGCGTAATAGGACATCCAATTCATCCAAATGTTAAATCGAATCAATTTAGGTCAAATTAGAAATGTCTGGTCCTAACAAATCAGACAAGTTATTGCGTACCTGAACTCATTAGAATAGAACTAGGATCTCTCGGTGATGAATTAACCGAAGAATCCTTAACTGTAATAGAAATGTCACAATAATTAATAAATCAACATTATATAATTTCATTCTCACAATATATACATATTATATCCACTATCACAAATTATCAAAGAAATTCAAATAATTGAATATACAATCACGAATAGGCATTTAAACGTCTAATATATCCCAAATTGCTTACCAAATACTCAAATACTCAAATAACAACTTTGGAAACTTTTTAGAAAAAGCTCTCAAAATTCAAAAACTCAGGGGATACGCGGCACTCAACGCCGCGGCGTTGAGCCGGTGTTAAATGTTCTGAAAATGTACACTGCCAACGCTGGCAGCGTTCAAAGGTGTACGCCGTCAGCCTTTGCACCCTACGCCGGCGGCGTTGATTCCAGAAGCCAGCGTACAAGTTAAAAGAAAGAACGCCGCCTGACTTCCTAGTGAAAGCCGGCGGCGTTCAGTCGGCTTTAAGAAATTTGATTCTGTGAACTTTCAACACCGCCTCTACGCCGACGGCGTAGAGACTCAAATTGCCGGCGTACGTTTTGAAGAACAGCCGCTGGCAATTCTTCAGCATATAAGCCGGCGGCGTTGCAAACGGCGTTAGGGAAATCAATTCTGTGGGCTTTCTACACCACCTCTACGCCGGCGGCGTAGAATCCCAGATGCCGGCGTACTTTTTAAAAACAAGCTTAAACGAAAATTCAAATCCCCTGTTTTCACTTTGTAAAATTATATCTTAAAACACTTCAAAAACTTTCCTCAACTACACTTCAAACTTCATATACTCACTCCAACATACACTACTCTATTCTAGCAACTCAAAGCATGAATTAACATCACTAAACACTTCAAATTCCACTTTCATCAATCCCCACTCTAACTACTTAAACTATCTTTGTTACATCAAGACACTTCATATCAATACAACAATACATGCATACTCTCACACACTCCTATAACACATACATAACTCATTCCATGCATAAACAACAATTTGATCAATATTAAACTCAATTCATCCAACTATCTATACATCTATTTCAAGAAAGGGAAACAAAACAATAATCACAACTAAATCAATTCAAATACACATATATATACCTTGTCTTGAGAATAACTTTGATTTTCAACTTGATATAACCCTAACTTGAGCTTGGAAATGAAGATGGAAATGGAGGAAGAAGAGAGAGAAAAGGAGAAAAGAAAAGGAAAATTCGGATAAAATTTTGAGCTGCCTCAAAAAGTAATCAAATTAGCTTAATTTTGATTTTACACTTCCATATTTACCCCTTAATGATATATTAACTTTAGGTTGCATTTCACTTTAATTTGGACTCCATTTGGCTTACATTTAGGGCATAAATGCTACTTAACTACCAAGAACTCTATCAATTAATCTTTAACAAAATTGAAGTTGATTTAATAATCTAACCTAATTTAACATCTTCATGTGCACAAGACAACATTAATAATTTCATTACTCACACATTAATGCATATAAAACAAAATATTAATTTCAACATATACACATACAAGATCATATATCTTAAACTACTAACACATAATCATACTCATTCAATTCAACTCCTTAAAATAAATTATAAACACATGAGATTTGATTAAAATATAAATCTAGATCATTTCAGACTTAATCGTAGTAATCTACCAGAAGGTCCTCTATGGTATCAAAGTCACCTATTGAGATGAATAAAAAATTCATCGATATAATATAGATTATATAACTACACTCCTATATGTGTCTAGTGTCCTAAATTGATATTTATCAAGTTTTTTTTTTTTTTTTTTGTAGTTATTAACACTATTTTTACATTATTCTATACCTTACTCATTATAGTAAATCATATTTGTTTATTATTGCTTAGTGTCGTCGTGTTTCTCTCAATCTGTTTCACATAATTATTTTGTCATTTTTAGAAGTCACATTATTCGTAAATTTAGCTTATTTCAATTTCCATTCTTACCTATTTATCTACATAAAACAATTATTTTATAAATATAGTTGTTATTAACACTTAATATTTCTCTAAAATTATAGGGTTTTAAAAGCTATCAAGTATTAAATACTATTATTCTAAATATTTGTATTTATTTTTCTACTTAGTAAATTCTATGTTAACATATATATATATATATAATATGATTATAATTATTATATAAATACCCATCCATGAAATACAGATTTTACAAAAGAAAAACAGGATTGTACGCCAGCCCCTACGCCACCAGCGTTGAAACCCAGATGCCGACGTTGTTATGTTTACATTTTATTTCGTATCGTTTGCGCTGGCTTGTAAGCCGCCAGCTTTCCTTCGTACGCCGGATTATACGCTGCCGGCGTATAATCCTAGTTAGCTGGCGTTCATTCATTTTACGTAAGAATAAGTTTTGTATAGCTTCTGTTCTAGTGTAAGCCGTCTTGTAATCCACCTAATTTTACATTACCAGATTTTAATAAATACTAAAAATGTAATATAAAATTATACAGAATATTTGGAGCAAGTAGGCAAAATCACTCCAAATTTTTCTCGATTTAAAAATGTTAAAGTGTGAATGAATTTGATTATAATTAGAAAGATTAAAATCGTTACCAATAAAAATTTTGAAAATACAAACTATAACTTCTATGATCTCAAATAATTCATAAAACGACGATAAACCAATCGTTAATATAAATTACTGAATCCTTTTTCCTTAAGTTCAATACTTAGAAAATAAATCCTACGCTTGCTAAATAATGAAATAATAGTATTCAAGCTACTATTAATCTATTAACAATATTGAGTAGCCATAGATAAAAATATGTTGCTAATAACAAATTAGTATAAACAGCTCCTATACAATAAAAAAATAATAATATTTGGTAAAATAGATCGATATCTAAGAATCTAGATCTTAAATAAACATTTAAATTACACTAATATTCTAATTAAAAGATTTAGAGAATTTGGAAATTAAAATCCCGAATGGTTAATGTAACCTTTAATAATTTTCATAACTAGAAAATGAACAAATTTGCAAATATGAAACTAATATCAAATATATTATCCAACAAAAATCTTAAAATAGACCTATGAGATATAATAAGCTCATTCCTAGTTTGAAAAACCCGAATAAAAATTTCCTTGATCTTAATAAATACCAAAAACATGAATTCGTATCTTGAATGATAATTCAAGATATAATTAGAAGTAACTCTAAAAATTCAAAACCAATAAGACATAGTCTATTAATATAGCTTATTGGTACAAATCCATAATCTAAAGATAGATTACTAAAATTATAAATACATAGTAGATACTAATTCAGAATAATAATTACTAATCTAGATCTAAAATAAAAATTTCAAACCCACTGTTATACTTGTCAGGGATTCTGAATTCATTAAGGCTTAGTTCCTAATTTAATTTATTAAACTTGAAAAGTTTAATCACGCAAGTTAAAATACTAAAAAATAATTTATATGTAAACTAAAAATTCATTTATACAAACAACCTAAAATTTATTTTGGAACTTAGATAATTTTACTCCGATAAAACTCTTATCTAACTGTTATAAGTATATGTTTATAAATTAATATTAGTTAAATTATTCTAGTTAACTATTAATTAGATGATGATGATGATGATAATAATTAAAAAAACAAAAAAAAAAAGAAAAACCAAAGGAGTAGAATTTGAAGACATAAACAAAGTCTTCACGTGGAACAAAGCATGGAGCAGAATTGTCACACAAGCAACAAAGGAGTCGACTGTAGATTTGTTTTATCCATGCACGGAACAGAGAAGTCGGTGGCCACAACTTTTCCACACATAGGACAGAGGCTTCACGTACAGCAGGGGATATTACCGAACAACAAAGGAGGAGTTAGGCCGTAGCTCTCCACGACTGGAACCAATTGGAATTCACGGCTGCAGTTGAACAGAGGAGGAGGAGGCTGCAAATTCTTTCCTTCACGCTGGAATCACAGTAGATAGAACACAAAAGCGAACAAATCAAATCCAACATGCTGCAGAATTCCCACGTTAGACCAAGGATCACGTTGCATTGGAGCTCTTCTATTGCAAGTGGATTCTGGCTTCAGAATTAAAGATCAGGTCCAACTTGCCCAACTCACGCGAACAGGAAATCGCGTTGAACAGGAACGGTGCAACAATTTAATTTCTCTGCTGCATCTTCAAGTCTCAAGTTGGTCCAATCTAAACACACGAATAGGATTTCTTCAAGCTGGAAAACCCATCACGTTGCAGGAGTTTCACGTGAACAGGGGCATGACAGCAGGGAGAAATTCTAGTTTCCACGTCCAAGTTGATCCAAATTTTAGAGCACCATATTCAACTTGAAAATGACATGAACTCCAACCAAAATATACCACATATAACAACATTAAATAGCAAGAAATTCAACTCGAATAAACAACCAAAACAGTTCCAAATTTGCCTTCAAATACCCGATAAAAACAAGCTGCAGCAGGAGAATTCAAATAAAACTACAGCATTCACATCCAACATATTCACCCAATTTGAACACAAAAATTCAACATGAAAATGACATTTAACCCAACCACAACACTCCACATAAGACCAACATTAACTGAAGAAGAAACCCAGCTCAAATCAAAGTCAAACCCGGCTCAAAAACCTTGTCCAAATCCTTGTTGAAGAAGCTATAGCGGGTGGAAAAACAACAACAAATACTACAGCAGAAATTACAATTTCCACCTCAGTTTTAGCTTAATTTTTTATCCGATTTTTTTTGCAAGTTGAGCTCCTAATTTACACACATAAATGTCCTTAATTAACTAGCAGACAAATACAATTAATGCCCCTTGAAATTAGCTACAAATTTCATACAAATTCATCAAAAATTCATCCTCAAATTCGCATCAGAAATTCCATCCGAGAAACAACAACAAAAACTTGTATTTTTCAAGCTCAAAACACTCTTTAGCCTCCTAAATCTAACCTAACCTTAGTACATATATAAAGCCTTAAGTTTGACATAAAAGTAGCTTAAAATCTCAACAAAAACAAGTTAAAATCCTAGCTACAAAAGGAAAAACGAACAACCACTTTCCTTCACCATTTCCTTCATTTAAACAATATTGAAGGAACTCTAAAACAAGATATAACCCATGTCTTATTTCCTACATCCTATCCAAGCATCAACCACATTCAAACACATTCATTTCCTCTTTCAAACAACACCAAAAACCAAGTTAAATAGCCTTTGATATATCATAAATTCAAGTTCAAATCTAAGCTCAACAAGGTAAAAATATGTACATAATATGCTAGTTTAGTTAGATTAATTTTTCTTAGTTACTCATCTTCTTACTACCTTCTTTATATCATTAATTTCATCAAGAATGAGGAGCTAAATTCATTCTAGCATCCAACTAAGGTAAGAATCATATCAAGTTCAAATATTCACTATGTTTGATCTTTAGAAATTTGTCTTAAAAATTTATCAAAATTGATCTAATAGTATATTAATGATATTTAGACTATTTAGGATATAAAAACATCAACTTGAAGATTTTTAAGTGTAGAAATTTAAATCCTAGAAAGGAAAAACCAAAACTATATCTAAACTACAACAAAACTACGTTGAATTTTAGATAACTCATGTAAATGACTAGAAAGATTGAATAAATTGTAGTGATGTGTTTGTTATAAGCCAAAAAAGGCCCCACCAATGGAAAGAACACGAAAAGTCCTATGAAATCGACTATTTATTTGTTAAAAACGGATAAGAAACGAACTAGATATCATAAAAAAAAATTTGATATATTGTTGTCAACATTTTCGCGCCACAGAGATGTTCACATGTTTTTCATCATCTTGAAGATCTTATTTGATAAAAATAACACCACTAATGGATTGTACTCGGAGAATACTATAAAAACGACTATTTATTCATCAAAAATGGACTAGAAATGAGTTAGATATCATAAAACATGTTTTGACTACAATTGTTAGGATTCACTTGAAATCTATGCATGTGTTTCATAAATTTAAAAATTCTATAAGTATTTTTTCTTGAAAATAATTCCACTAATAGAAATTAGTCGAAGAGTACTATCAAATCGACTATTTATACAGCAAAATCGGATTTAAAACGAATAAGAAATCACAAACTAGAAAACCATACAGTTTTCACTCTTAATAAACCAACATCAATGTTACTGTTATTCCTATAAGTATGATTATGATTATTACTATTATTATTAATACTGAGTATAGTATTCGGTATTTTTGATATTTTCATCACGAGTCATGATGATTATTAATACTGTTATTTTTACGTTAATGTCACTATATTTATATTATCATCAATACTATTATTATTTTTGTCACTAATATTATTATTTACTAATAGTATGAAGATGATTGTTATTATTATACTTGCATTTATTATTAATATTGATATTAACGTTTCAAAACTAATATTACTGATAATATTATATAATTAAACTTAGATTGTTTTGCAATAAAAATAAAATTGAAGTATAATAAAAATTTGATATATCTAAACTCCATAAACATACGATTTTAGTAAAATAATTTTTGAAAGGTATAGATACTAGAATATACCCTTAAATAAATAAAAATACCAGTTTGAGAGAAGATAAGGTTGACGGGCAAAGAATTAATAAATAAAAATCTTTTACTAAAAGCAGTAGGACTTACGGAAATGACAAACCTCTTAAACAAAAATATAGATAGCCATAAAAAATCGAGAGAAGCAAAATGAAAACAGATAACAGATAAATATTCTTTACTATAGGGATTAAAACCTTAATAAAAACCATATCAAATATCGATACGCAATAGTTAGGCACCTATAAGGATTCGATTAAATTATTGAATGACGTAGTAATTAATATAACGGACTTAGTTTAATATCTGACGATAGAGATTAACACCTTTAATTTTAGGAAGACTTCTCTTATAGAAACAATCTAATAATGAATCTTTGTTATTTCCTTTCATAGGAAAATAGATCAATTCCCGAACTTCCGGTAGCTTATACCATAATATAAATGATAATTCTATTGTATTATAAATGTTGTATGAAGCATGTTGATGATTGTCTGTAAATCGTATGATTGCCTTAAACTTGATTAACAACTATCGGTACTATAAATGAAATGGACATGCATCGCATGATTTGCATAAACTGCATTTGAAGATGTGGCAACCTACTACATGTTAGTATTTCGGTTCTCTAGTAATGCTTGGTTTTTCTAGGCAAGAGGCTATTAGTTCTACGCAAGATTACCTTTGTTCTATCGGTTCCGTGGGAACTAACTAGAAATGAAGGACGCCGCTTATGGTATTGCTATAAAATGATTAACACTCGGTGGGATTTCTAAGGCTTAAAACAGGAATTGAGTGCCTAAAGTATAAGAGATAACTACAATGAAGATTGTGGCTTTCCTGTATACTTAGTTTCTCCTGGGTAGGTGGGCCATAGTATCGAGTTCCTTCAATCCCAATGAGATGGCGTAAATCTTCATCCTGCTTTGGATTCTAGATCATCCAAGCTTGTAATGTGCATATGATTGATTGTTGCATTCCATATGATTGATAATTATACTTGTTTGTTATTGGTTGATGTGTGGTTTGTCAAGTTATCTCACTGAGCCCGTGGTTCGCTCACTTCCCAACAGTTTTTATGTAGGATTAATACTAATTGGGACTGGGCTAGGAATGTGTGAAGAGAGCTTCTCCAACGAACTCTATTGAAGATAGAGATATACGATATGGTAAACTTAGGATGTAAACTAGATAAATTTTATAATATTAAAATTTGTAAGTTGTAGTTTGAAACCCATTTTCACCATTTGATAGGAGATACCAATTTTCTGCGACCTTGGTAGAAATTGAAAAAAATCAAATTCCATAGTTGAAATTCAGTAATATAATACATTATTTATATGATAAATATTGATTAAATAATAGAGTCATGTACGCTCTGATTCACAAGACGGCTCTCATGTTACGAATGCATACGTGATATGATAGCTTTAGATTTATCCTACTAGGCCCCATATTTAGAGGCATGACACGTCTCTACACCGCCGACCTATCCTCGTAAGCCGCCGGCATTCAACGTTTACACTGTCGACTTAGGGATAGTGTTGACACTGTTCATCATCTTCTCCAATGAAACTGTTTATATTTCTTCAATTTTCTACATCATAAACATTCTCAAACCATTCCTAAGTGTTTCTATGGCATGTGTCTATACATACATCAACTCATATCACGTCTACAAGTATGTAATCTTAAATTTTCGAATTTAGAAAAGTTACAACTAAGGTTTTTGAATTTTACCTTGCTTAAGCTTGTTCGGTGGAATTTGAAGCTTGTTCTTGGGTTGGTAATGATCCTATGATCATCAAAAGTTAGTTTCAATCCTTGTTTTTACTAAATAACAAGTTGAATTTCAACAACTTACCTTGTTCCCAGATTATGTGTTTTTTGTGTTGTATTTTTCTTTGATTTCGAATTGGATTGTTTTGGACAAGTTGATTTCTATTCTTTGGTTGATTTGTTTGTTATTTAGATGGTTGTTTAATCTAAAAACTTTGAGAGTGTTTGGTGTTTGTTTGTATATCCATTAAGAGCCTTAAACACTTACATATATAGAGAGAGGAATGAGGATGTTTTTCTTGGACCATTTACATCCAATTTCCCCACAAATTTTCACTGTTTTTTCTGTCGTTTTACTATTCATTAATGTACATGTTGAGTTGGTAACATATGATTTGTGTTTGAGTTGATGTTATTGACTTTTGGTGCATTATTTGGACAAGTTTAAGCAAATTTCGATTCTCTTCTTCTAAGGAAATCCAAGCCCTTCATTTAAGCAATTTGCAACCAAAATGAAACAAATTATTATATAATATTATTAGTTAGTTAATTATCTTAGTTTTAAGATAGTTTAATAAGTTAAACAAGTACAAATTAGCTAATATTTGAGAGTTTTATCATAAAATATTTTATAGGATTCTACAAAATGTTTAGTTTATCAAACGATGCAACTTTAAGTTTTAAATTTACGTGATTAATTGTTTTTAGAATTTTATTTCCCGCGATTAAGGTTTCCTAAGCTCATTAGGTCAATTTTTGTTTTAGACTCCAATAGCTTGAGAAAACCCTAATTAGAATAATGATGTGATTCAATTACTTATTTGAAGTTTAGATCTTTAATTATACATCTGTTTATATTTTTATTTTGTATTTATAATCTTAACGATTTATCTTTAGGTTATCGTTTCCTATCTATAAGCATAGTTGGTTAACTACTCAATATCGCTTTTGATATATAAGCTAAATCATCTATATATCTTTGGTTTTTGATACCTATTATGAAATCGTATTAGTAGTGTTTAATACTATCTAGGAATCTTAAATTTAGGGTTTAAATTCATATATAGGCTCATTACTATCCATTGTTCTAGTATCAAATCATTGTTGAGTTCAATAGTAGTCATTTAATCTCTATATCTATATTTTTCTATCTATTCTATTTGTAAGACAAGTTTTAGGATTTGAAAATTTAGGTTTCTTTTAATCATATCTTGAATTATCAATTCAAGATAAGAAATCTCGTTTTTAGTATCAATTAGGGTCAAATAAATTCTTTATTTGGCTTTTAGATCCTAATCTAGCCAAATTTAAGTCCTTAATCTATTCTTAGGTTTTTATTGGATTCTAGATTTACTAACTAGTTCATACATTATATTTTAGAGTTGTGTACTAATGTGAAAAATTTTTGGGGTTTACAGCTCCTCTAATCTTCAAAAGCCCATATCTTTCACATACTACAATCGATTTCAATTCGGAAGTGATGTTATGATCGTAGCAATACGCTTTTCAATTCATAACCACAAAGGTAAGGTTTTGACCACTCTAAAATTTTGCTTTTGTGATCCTAAATGTAGAAGTTTTCATAATATTAGGAGTTTTTATATTAGTTTTTACTGTAAATATATATTTACATGCATATATAATGATAATAATATAAGATTATGCCATGCTAGCATGTGTATTTAGACTAGCTGATATTACATTTTTTTATCAAAGAGATAGTAAAGTGCTAAATAAAAACGCTAAAAAATAGAAAATTGATTATAACAGTAAATGATTAATTTCTAGAGTCCATTTGTCAATAGATAGAAATTTAAGTGACAAATCGCTCGGATTTAAATATACCCATTAAAACAAGATATTAGGTCTAATTTACATAAATAAAACTTAAACTAAGATTTTAATATCTAAAACACTAAAATAAAAATATTCTTAACTTATATAACACCAAACCCAACTTTAGTTTTTAAAATCCTAAACCCTAATTAGGTAGACAAAAGCCATAATATTACTCAATCGCATAAATACAAAACTAGAAATCAAGTCAAAACTATCTCTTATAAAATCCAGGATTTAAAACCTAATTCAAATATTTCATTTGATATTAGTTAGTAATTTAATTGTGTACTCATCAATATCTATTTATATAATAAATTATTCGTATTATATATATATATATATATATTATAATCTTCATAAAACACCAAACCAATTTGTTTTATTTTTCCTCTTCACTGTAAAACAACAGAATGCAACATTTCCAAAAAGAAAAATATTTCACCTCACCTACTCTAAATTCCTTAGGTAAATAACATAATTTCCTATACACAAAATCTTAGGGAAGAAAGAAGAAATCATAATGATTTATGTTCTTTAACAATACTTAGATAATTAGTTATATTTAATAAAAGGAAACATAGAGATCATGTTGGTTCAATTTAAATCTTAGGTTAAATGTCATTATATAAATGCTCATTATGTTTTATGAAGCAAAACTTAATTAAAGAAACAATTAGAACTAAGTAAAGTAAACCAATAACATAGTTCCACCCATTAAAAAGATATTCTATGGCAAGTTAATAATTTAAATCACACATAACATATACTCATGAGTAGAAATGGAATTAAGGAGGAAAAAAAAATCTTAGAAAACCTTAGAACCTTATAATAAAAGTTTCATCCCTATAATAAAACTTAAGAAAATTTTATTTGAATTTCATAAATGGAACATATTTGGTTATTTGATCAATAAGAAGATTGAATATGTAATTAAAACTTAGTATATGACCCTATATGCAAACATAAGATTAGGATCATACATAGAAATAAGGTTCAATACTTAAACTTGATATGATTTAAGTATTATATAGATAAAAGATATTTTAGCTTTGGATCTAGTAGATAAACTCAATAACAAGCCTATATGGACATATGGAGATTTTAACACATATAAAAGAATAACATTCCTAAAACAAAACTTAAGTAATTCAAGTACAAATTAGAAAATCAAGATTATATAAAAATTATGATTGTGAAATTAAACTTAAGAAATAATTCCGAAACCCTAAGTATGAAGCTCGACATTTATAGGATAAAAAATATAGATTATTGTAAATTGTAGAAATATTAGTTGGTATAATCAAATTAACTAAAATTACATACTTAAAATAAGCTCAACATAAGCAAAATGAAAATAAATATAAATATATATGCTTTAACTAAAAGTAGAGTAATGAACTTAAAGTAATTTTAATCACTAAAAATTGAAGAAATAAAAATAAACTTGAAATAATAATTAAGAATACAAAACAAGAAAGATAAACATCATTATGATACCTTTCGGACCCTTAGAGTAACAAATGGGAAAATATACAAAATAATTTGAAATAGCCATACATTTCCCAGTTTATATTTTATTAATGTGTTATTTAAATTATAGATGATTTTGAAATTTAATATATGTGAATTATGTTGATGCATGATTAATGAGTTGAGTTGTTGTTTTAAAATAATTAAATATTCTTGGAATGATTAAATATTGAATTCGTAATTTTTTTAAGTGTATTAGAATGTATGAAATATGATTAGAATAAATTAGATTATGCATGTAATTAGATCAATGTATAAATTTGTCACAAATAAAGCCAAAGACTACATTTAATTAGTCAAAAAGTAAGCTTCATTAATTAGCCAAATCCAAGCCAATTAAAGGACTTAATTAGGGCAACCACTAAAGTCAACCAAAGGGATAAATATCAACATTTGAAGTGCAAAATTCGTCCAAAAATTTCAGACCACCATTACACATGCCAAAAAGTTTAAAACCTCATTTCTACTCCCTCAAAAGCTCTCCCATGTTCATGCACAACTAAACCATTCATTTTCTATAACTTAAACCCACAAAGGCTTGCAACAAGATCATTAAACCAAGGCTCTAAGTCCATATGATAAGTGTATTCTTCTTGCCTTGTGTCATGCCCCGAAAGGTACCCCAAACGTGGCAATCCGCTGCATGTAATATTAAAGCTAATGAATGACAACCTTACTCATGCAGGAGCTTCAATATCACATGCAAAGCGTGCTTCCAATATAGTAGGAGACTCACAGGGGTATTACATTTAAGTAGATAATAAAAGCATGCAAGAACTTATATAAATATACATGGAATATTCATTTAGATAATAGTCTCTTACAAATGCTTGGGGCATGCCCCGTCTTTAACAGTCTTGATTAACTAAACCATTAACAAGGCATACATAACTATAACAAAGCCTACTATAGAGATTTTCTTAGAAGTCTATGTTCAAAACTAAATACATATAACTTCTTCCAAAAACTCCTAGTAGCTTTGACTCATACCTGGTATACGGGGCTCCTCGGTGCCAACTATAGATAATCATACTATAACTAAAGCTATTAGGGTATAAGCAAAACTAGCTTAGTGAGATAATTCCCATCTATAAAACATTTCCATATATCAAACAAGTATTTAAATATCATATGAGAATGCACCGATCACATGACCAAACAAAATACACAAGATAATCCAGAAATCATGTGTAGCATGGATTTTACGCCCTCCATGTTGGGGGTTGGGAGATTACAGGCCCATGCGACCATCAATATTTGCAGATTTGCTGGCTCCTACTCGCCCTGTAGACTTTCCGGCTTCTACTGGCCCATGTAGACTTTCTGGCTGCTACTAGCCAGCACTACAACTTCCTCGTTTCTCCACAGGAAGAATAGTACTTAAATAAATGTGACTCACAAGTATGATATGCATGAATTATTTTCAATATAAGTTTAACCAAATAATGTTGAGTTCAAGTTAAAGGTGATCAAAAACAATATTCATCATATCAATCAAGAATCACAATTTATTTATCAATTCCTCTTTCAATATTTTTAACTTATTTTCAACCAATAATAAATCCAAATCACACAATAATTGTTCATTTATCTTTTCCTTATTTTCTAGTGCTACTACTTACAAGCACAAATAAGGAAATGTAACTTAGTAAAGGATTAACTCACTCCATGTCGGTAGCTCCTAATCGAAGTAGTCTTCTGGGAAAGTGATCTCGGTTCCTTCTTCACCTAAACAAGATGAAATACCCACAATGAGTCTTTCATAGAATTTCTATCTTTGAAAACTCTAAATCTATCTTAAAAATCGCGGTAAATATTAACTCGGAATTTCGCATATTATATACCGTTTTCTACCTACTCGAAAAGATCTATCTATTTCTAAGACCATTTTCATCAAACTAGGTTGTTTGAGTTGCAAAATATTGGTGGCCAGATTCACCACGAATTTTTACAAAACTTGAATTCCTTCTTTTAACAAAACTCATATAAAAGATAGGTATTATAATAGTTTGTAAAACCTTTGAAATGTATTTACATATATTTATTGACTCATATCAAATGTATGAATTTAATGAAGTTGTCTCAAACCATAAATTTTTGTAAAAGTAAAGTCTTCTAAAAAAAAGTGAAACTTTTGAAACTTCCTCTTATTTTGCTAGAGAATATTTCAAGTTATTTTAAATGAGTAAATTTCATTTCCTTAGTCCTTTAAATTTTCAAAGAATGATTTTATTTCCTTAGTTTCTAATACTTTTTGAAAATAATAACAATTCTATACTCATAGAAATAATTTCCTTATTTCTTAAGATTATTCTATTTTCATGAAAAGAGTTTCTTTTTATCAAACTAGTACTTAATGAAAAAGTGAAGTTTTAGTAAAAATTTTGTTTACTCAAGAAGTTCTTTCTATGTTATGTATGTTTGTAAAAATTACTATAAACTCCTCTAAATTCCTCAGAAAAGTTGTTAAGATAAATCATTAGTTTTTATGAAAATTACTTCCTACTTTTAGTTTTAGAGGAAAATTTCTATTTTAAGAAAACTTTTTCTTATTTATTTTATTGAGACAAAAATCATTATGTTCATGCATGAATATGAATCAACATAAGGAAACATAATAACCTAAAGAAATAGCTACTAAAGAAATAAATCAAGTATTAGAACCTTAGCTTCATCAAGGCATCCCGGGACTAAGAAAAAACTAGTTCCAAAAAGAAAAAGAAAATGTTTTGACTTGATGAGGACAAGTCTAAGACTAGAAAGACTAGTCTTAAAAACAACATGAAAGTAAATAAATTGCAAGATAGTAAATAAATTGCAAGAAAAGTAAATAAATTGCAAAACAAATGAGATTATATGCTCTAAAGGTATATATGGCTACATAGATATATTTAGATAATTATATACATAAAAGTAACATAAAAGAAATTTGATTCATGAACAAAAACGAAGTATGAACCTATTGTTGCTTTCTTTAATGTTCATGGTTTAGAAAACACACACTAAGCTCATACTAAGTAAATGAACATAAAGAAAACTTGAAGAATTATTACCTAAGAGAACTAAACTTGAGAGAGCTTTAGGAGAGAATTCTTGTAGAGAAATTGAGAGAGCAATTTTTGTGTATGGAAGGTGTAAAAGAAGTGAAAGGAAGAAGGGGTATTTATAGGAAAATATGGAAGGACATTTGTGTTAATTAAATAAATGAAAATTGAAACAAATTGAAGAGAGAAGAGGGCATGGCCGGTGCAAATATGAGTGTGTGAGGGATAGAAAAATTTATTTTTTTGTTAATGAAAAGTAAGATATGAAAGATGTGAAGTTGTATTGGAAATGAAAATTGTAAGAAATAGAGGTATTGTAAAGACCTCACCCTTTAAATCCCGAGATTTAGAGTACCGAGTCCCCAACCACATATAACGTTTTCACATTATATGTAAGGTTGTCCTAAAACTAACAATTTATGAAAATTGTTTGATCAAATCTACTAAAACTTTATAAAGAACTTTTAGCAAAATAAGATTTCTAATAAAAGCAATCTATACATATAGTTACATTATATGTACAATGTTTAGTGCCAATACAAGACACTACAAAAATTACAGGTTTTCTTAAAGCAAAAAGAACCCTAGGAGATCTTAAAATCTTTACATCTTAGGCTTATTTATCAAGCCTTCAATACAAAGACTTCTCCTTTAACAAAAGCACCTCCAAAAATCCAGGGTGTTCGAGTCCTATTCGTCCCACTCATCCATGAATTTCTCAAATTCTGACCCATAACCCAAATCATCATAAAACTCGTCTCTATTATTTGTAAAGCAGCAAAAGTGAGCCAAAGGCCCAGTACACAATAACAAAATACAAGAACAAGTTATCAAGCCAAGCTTAAATCAAATGGAATGCATCAATAGACAAGTGATTATCTTATTAAGTTTTCTTTTACAAAACAGCAGGAGGGTATTCAAACCCCGGGATCCTGCTTTGGGAATTTAGGGATCCTAAGTAACAGCAGCTGCTCAAGAGGTTGATATAAGCAGTCTGAAAACTTATATCTCCTATATCTATTTCATAAAGAAAATAGCTTCATTTAGGGTTCAAAAGTCGTTGCTCGACTCTACTTAACTCAGTCCATAACATGGGCCTAGTTCACAAGTTCCCATAAACTTTGAACTAAACCATGTATTTCTCCCCAAGTTTAAGTAAATGTTACCCGGATACTATTCCCCCTATCGGCTACCCATTTAACTAAAAAGAATCGCTATTGCATCATAGCGTACCATTGCATCATGATAAAGTCATTACATCATGACTTGGTTAAGCGCCTAACTAACATGTCATACATCATGACAGGTTTGCTGCTCTTCGGACCAGATTAAACAGCGAAATAGATATCCAGTTCATCAAAACATTAAGCTGAATTGAATTAAATCAAATTAGGAATGCCTAGTCCTAACAAACATCAAACAAGCTATTACGTACTTGAACCCGATAGTATATCACTATAGTCACTCGGTGAGGAACTAACTGAAGAACTTTTAACTGAAATAAAAATATCAGAAAAATTAATAATTGAATATAGATTTCACATCCATAATATATATATATATATATCACAATCCTAGATTAATTATACAAGGGGATTCAATAAGCTTTGCATAAAGTTTTAATATCTAATTCATGCATAAAACATGTTTATCTAGCTTATAGATTCATTAGGAGATCATATATGAAGTAAAGATTGAAGATTGAAGAAGTTTGAATTTGAAAAATTTAGGGGATATGCACCCTTCCTACGCTGACAAAATTTGAATAAACGTCGGCAACGTGGCAAATATACGCCGGTGGCATTACACCTGGCTTTAAATATTTTGATTCTGTTCCAATCTAACACCGCCCATACGCCGGCGGCTTTGAAGCCCTAATGGCCGGTATACATTTTGAAAAATAAATGCTGGCAAAATTTTCTTACAAAAGCCAACAGCGTTCAAAACGGTTTAAGAAAATCAATTTTGTCACTTCCAACACCGCCTCTAAGCCGGCGATATTGAAATGCCAGATGCCGACGTACGTTTAAAACAGACCTATTCGAACAGAACTCATTTCCCCTATTTTTCACATTGTAAATTTCTAACCTATAACACTTTTAATCCTTCTTTAAGTTCATTTTTAGCTTCATATACTAACTCCTATCTACACTAATCAATTCTAGCAACTTAGAACATTAAATCAACACATTAAATCACTTCAAATCCCATTTCCACTCATCCTTAACTTCAACTACTCAAATTATCCTTATTCCTTCCCACTGTAAATCCCAGAATTTTTGGATCCAAATTAAGGCTTAAACCCTAATCGGAAGTCAATCGGATTTCCAGAGTCAACAAAACTCTAGTTTACCGTAACTGCTTAAGTCCGGCATTGCCGTTTTCTCAAGCCCTAGAAAACGAAGTTGGAAAAGTTAGCTATAATAGTTTATAATAGCTATAGGTTATATAAAAATATCAGATTGGAGGAATACGAGTGTCCTTTGAAACCCGATCGGATATAGTTCTTGAAAAACGTGGTCGAGAGTCCGGAATAGGAAAATTATTCCGAATATACCGTTAGACTTGTAAAAATATAAGATTTCAAAAATATAAATTTTATAATTTTTCGGTAGCTAAAAATATCAGATATCGCTTTTATACGCATATTTTCTTACTACCGGCATTAAATTGTCATGTCTACTTTTACATTACACTATTTTCTACTATTCTATACTATTCACCTATCTCTACTTTTTCTTACAACCTACTCTTACAAACCATATACCTATTTCTTACATATTTTCATTTCCAATACAATTTTACATATTTCATTTCTTACTTTTAATTTACAAAATAACAAAAAAATAAATTTTTCCCTCTCCCCCATGCAAGAATGGCGCCGGCCCCTCCCTCTTTTCCATCTATATTGTTTTGTTTTTCATTTATTTAATTAACACAATTTATCTCCCATATTTTCCTATAAATACCCCCTCATACCTTCACTTCTTTCACATCACTTCTTCACTAAAGTTACTCTCTCAAAATCACTCAAGAATTCTCTCCAAGAAGTCTCTTACAAGAAGTTCCTCTCTTCTTCTTTCTTTTAGGTAATATGCCTTCAAGAAATTCTTATGTTCATCTACTTAGTATGAACTTAGTGTGTGTTTTCTAAAACCATGGAGGTTAAGAAAGCAACAATAAGTTCATACTTTGTTTTTTTTGTTCATAATCACAAATTCCTTTATGTTTCTTTATGTTTCCCTTATGTTTATTACTATCTAATATATCTATATAACTATATATATTATTTAGAGCATACAAGCTCATTATCTTGCAATTTATTTACTTTTCTTGCACTTTATTCACTTCATTGCAATTTATTTAATTTCAAGTTGTTCTTAAGACCAGTCTTTCTAGTCTTAGACTTGTCCTCATCAAGTCAAAACAATTCCTTTTCTTTTCTTTTTGGGACTAGTCTTTTCTTAGTCCCGGGGTACCTTGATAAAGCTAAGGTCCCAATACTTGATTTACTTTCTTATTTGCTTAATCTTTCAAGTTACTATGTTCCCTTATATTTCGATAGTTTATGATTCATACTCATGCATGAACATAATGTTTTTGTCTCAACAAAAAAAAATAATAATAAATGAGGAAGTGTTTTCTTAAACTAAAGGTTCTTTTTGAATAAATGTAGAAAACAAATTTCTTAAAGAACCCATGAACATACTTAGAAATGATTTTTCTTAAATAAACGAAAAGTTTTATAAAAACTTACTTTTCATCAAGTATTAGAAATTCTTTTGGAATCATTACAAGAAACAAAACTATCATTCCATTACTTTTAAAAGTTATTGGAATCTAAGTTTAGAAAATAAAAACACTCCTTAGGAATTTAAAGTAATCACAAGAGATTAAATTTAGAAAAAGGAATATTCATCTCAAAATAACTCAAGATCTTTTCAAAAGCAAAATGAATATTCCAACAAATCTAAGTCTTTTAAAACCTTACTTTCATAAGTTGAGACAACATCATTTACTTCATCCATTTGTTATGAGTCATTACATATATGTATATACCTTTCAAAAAGTTTACTAAATACTTGAAATATTCATCTCTTCAAATATTCATGTATGTACAAGAAGGAAAACAAGTTTTTGCAAATTCGTAGCAAATCTGGTTGCTGCTTTTCTGGAACCCAAACGACATAGTTTGATGAAAATAAGCTTAGAAATGCGTAGATCTTTTCGAGTAGGTAGAAAACGGTACATTATACAGGAAATTCCGAGTTAAAATGAGCAAGTTATGACCATTTTAAGTTAGAATTTCCCCTTATACGATTTTACCATGATTTTAAGAGAAGTTTAAGATCTTCAAGAATAGAAGTTTTATGAAAGACTCTTTTGGGTATTTCATCTTGTTTAGGTGATGAGGGACCCGAGATCGTCTATCCAGAGGACTATTTCGATTAGACCTACCGATTATGGAGTGAGTTAATTCTTTTCCTAAGTTACATTTCCTTGTTGTGCTTGTAATTAGTGGCAATAGAAATTTAGGAAAAGATAAATGAACAATTGTTATGAAATAATGGTCGAATGGAAATAAAGTATATCGAAGAATGATATGTTAAGTAAAAGTGTGATTCTTGTATTGATATGATGAAGTTATGATTGATCACCTTTAACATGAATTCAACTTATGTGGTTAAATGCTTAATTGAAATTCATTCATGCATATCATACTTATGAGTCACGTTTATTTCGCTACTATTCTTTGTGTGGGGAAACGA
Source organism: Combretum micranthum (assembly GCA_024138025.1). NCBI lineage: Eukaryota > Viridiplantae > Streptophyta > Magnoliopsida > Myrtales > Combretaceae > Combretum > Combretum micranthum. Next base: position 69,727 of record JAMXBD010002701.1, on the reverse strand, counting down.
GGAAGTGGTAGTGGTGGCTGGTAGGAGCCGGTAAGTCTACATGGGCCAGTAGGAGCCAGGAAGTCTATAGGGCAAGCAGAAGCCGACAAATCTGCAAATATTGATGGTCGTATGGGCCTGTAACCACCCAACCCTTGTCATGGAGGGCGTTAAATCCATGCTGCACTTGATTTCCAGTTAATCTTGTGTATTTGGTTGATCATGTGATTGATGCATTACATATGCTTGAATTAAATAACTTGGTTATCATATGGAAATGTTATATAGTTAGGAATTATCTCACTAAGCTAGATTTGCTTATACCCTTATAGTTTTCTATTACAGTATGATTATCTATGGTTGGCCCCACGAAGCCCTGTATGCCAGGTGCGAGTGTAAGCTACTAGGAGTTTTTTGAAGAAGTTTATGTATTTTTAGTTTTTGAGCATAAACTTCTAGGAAAAATCTCTATTGTAGGCTTATGTGGTAATTATGTTTATTTTCATATTAGTATAGTAGTACTAATACTTTAAGGTGGGGGAATGCCCCTGAGATGATGTACTAAATTGTTATTAAATGAAGATATTATGCTTATCTATTTAAGTTCATGCTTGCTTTTGCTATCTAGTTAAACATAATACCCCTACGTGTCTCCTACTATCTTGAAAGCACGCCTTGCATATGATATCGAACTCCTGCGTGACTAAGGATTGTCATTCATTAGCTTTAATATTACATGCGGCGGACTACCACGTTTAGGGTACCTTCTGGGGCATGACACCAACACTCCATATAACTACCACAACTATAAACAAATTCACACAATAACAAAACACATTCTAACCTAATTTCAATGCATGAATAAAACAACTTATATGACATTAAACTCATTCTATCCAAGATCTTACATAGATACTATAAGAAAGGAAAATAAAACAATAGCTATACTTATATTAACTCACATGAATAAGCCTTGTCTTGGAGAGAGTTTTGATTCAAGAAGCTTGGTGTTATTCTTTGATTTGGGGCTTGGAACTTGAAGTGAAAGAAAAGAGAAAAGGAAAGAAAGAAAATGGAAATTCGTATGAAATGAGAGGGCTACCAAAAGAGAGCTTAATTAAGCAAATTTTGACTCAATATAATCTCAAATTTGACTTTTAAGGCATATTAGACTTTAGGTTGAATTTGGATTAATTTGGGGCTCATTTGAGTGTAATTTAGGCATGAATATTGGGCTTAATTAAGGAAATTTTCTATCAACTCTTCCTTAAGTAAATCAAAAGTTGATTTTATAAATTTAAACATAACTTAACATATTAATGTATAAAAGACACAAATATTAATTATACTATACACACATTAATATATATAGAACAATGATATTGATTTCATTACATATGCAAAATAACACATATGAAATGTTCAAATTATACTAACTTGGACACATTTAAACTATTACCAACTCATCTACTCAAATATTAATATTACCAAACATAACTCTCATAAATCAACATGCTTATTTAGTTCAATAATTAAGATAAATAAAATATATACATGGAAGTTAAATAGAATTTAAATTTAGATCATTTCAGGTGTGGTTTGTAAGAGTAGGTTATAAGAAAAAGTAGAGATAGATAAATAGTGTAGAATAGTAGAAAATAGTGTAATGTAAAGTAGACATGACAATTTAAGTACTGGTAGTAAGAAAATACGCGTATAATTGCGAAATTTAATATTTTTAGTTACCGAAAAATTATGAAATTGATATTTTTGAAAACCTTATATTTTTAAGAATTTAATGGTATATTCGGAATATTTTTACTAATCTAAGCCCCAAGACACGTTTTTCGAAAACTGTGTCCGGTTGTGCTCAAAACGAATCGTGGTTTAACTAATATGATATTTTAAAGCTTTCTCAAGTTATTATGAACTATTCTACATACTAATCTCTTACTAACTTTCCTAAGGGTTGCTTAAACGGGAATGCCGGATTTGAACGGTTGCAAAAGACTAGGGTTTTATTGACTTTGGGAATCCGATTGACTTTCTAATTAGGGTTTACGCTTTAATTGATCTCAAAACTTTAGGGGTTTACACTTTGTTTGTATTTAAGTTAAGCTTTTGTTAAAATAGGGTTTATGTGCTAATTAGTGATAGAATGATTTTGTGCATTGACGGTAGTTTGAATAGAATTATATTGCTAGAGTTGTAGTATATGTTTTATATGAATTTTGACATGTGGGGATGATTGTGTTGGCATGGCTTAAGGGTTAAGTAGTGTTAGGGCATGTTGAATTGAAGTGCAATTGGTGTTTGATGATTAGAAGTGGAGTTTGTGTTGTTTGAATGGTGTTTAGAAAATATAACAAGTTTTGGGAAACTTAGGATGAGTTTAAAGAAGGTTTGAAAGTGTAAAGTTAACAAAATGTTGTAAAGAAAAACAGGGGAAGTAAAACATTTTCGAATAGGTATGTTTTTTAGTGTACGCCGGCATCTGATACTTCAACACCGCCGACATAGAGGCAGTGTTGAAGGTGATCAGAACCTATTTTCTTAAAGTCGCTTAAAATGCTGTCGGCTTTCGTAAGGAAAATTAGCCAGCATTGATTTTTCAAATCGTACGCTAGCTATTAGGGTTCCAACTCCGCCAACTTATAGGTGGTAAGGAATTCGAACAGAATCAAAATCTTTAATGCCGGGATTAAAGTCGCCGGCATAGTATCCCACGCTATTCACGTACATGGAAACGATGTCGGTGTTGGGGGTATCCATGGGCATGGATCAACCTCATGGAACTATTGAAAATTTTTGAAAATTTGGAGTTGTAGTCTACATCGTCTCAAAGCCACTGGCGTAGACTAAAGGCTGCCGGCGTATTTTTGAACGCTGCCGGTGATGGCAAGCATTGAGTTTTAGTACATTGTACACCGATTCAATGACGTCGACTTGTCCCCTGCAGTTTTTATTTTCAAAAACTTTCTTCAATATTTCCCAAAGCTTGATATATGACCAATTGAATATTTATTGTATATTGTATGATATAATATGATGTTTAAATACTATGTTATGACTTTGTAATAATGTATTTAAATTTCTTTGATTAATTATGTTTGAAACTAGTTGATTAGTGCTTGAACTAAGTGAGAAATTCGATATTTTCTTATACAGTGTTAGATCCTCGCTCAGTTACCCCCATTAATTCCCGAGCTATCTCAGGTACGTGGTAACTTACTTGTTTCTTTGCTAGGATATGCATTATTTAAAGTTACTCTAAATTAAGAAATTTAATAATTGTTTGTTGAGTGTCTTTTATACCATTGAATCTGGTTTGGAAAGCGGTAACCTACTCAAATTTGGGGGCATGATAGTTTTAGGCACTTATACCACCCTTGTCATTTTGATATGACTTTCATAAGTGGTTTAGCGGGTAATCGATGGGGAATTTGGTATCGGTATAATATTTGCTTATTTTTTAAAGGATGTAATATAAAAAATTCAATGTTTATGGGAACAATTGAATTAAGTGATATTATAGATCGAGTTAAGTAAAGTCGAGAAACAGCTAGAAACCCTATGATGAGATTACTAAATCGTTATGGATAAATTTATCTAGGATGGTATGAGTATCTGAACTACTTATATTAATCCCTTGAGCATTGTGATCGTTACTCAGGTTCCCCCAAAAATCCCTGTTGCCCGGAGTTTGAATACTCCCATGATGTATGACTAACTAAAGATTAATAAATAATTGGTTGTTGCATTTTGCATTTAGCTTAAGCTTATGTGAATCACTTTGCATTTGTATTCGTTACTTGCGTACTGGGCCTTTGGCTCATATTTTAACCATTTCAGGTGATGAATCCGATGAGTTTTACACGAGTGTGGGGCAGGGAACCAATTTCGAGGATTTTCTTGATGATTTGGAGGACTAGAGATGACTTAGACTTGATGGAATCCATATTTTGTAATAGACTAGTTATGATAGCTTTTATGGTTGTATTTAAAGTTCTAGTTGGATTATATGTGTAATTTTGTTAAGGCTTGTAAGAAGCCTTTGGTTGTAATGTATATATATATATATATATATATTTACTTAGCTATGTATGACTTGAATTTATTTTTTAGTGAAATATGTTAATGGTGTAGTATGTTTTGCTAAAAGTTTTGAAAAACTATGGTTTCTACTATGTTAATTATGTGGAATTAGACAAACAATTCCTCAAACACTTCTTTTAGACAACCTTACATATAATCCTACAGGTTATATATGGTTGAGGAACTATTATTGCCTATTTTAATTATAGGGGTGATAGCGGGTCTTTACATAATTAGTTTAAATCGATACTTAAAAGCTATATTCGATAAGTTTTCTCATATGTTTTCATATACTAAACTCGAGTCTAAGACACAAAGACATAATAGGCTTCTTTATATGAATAAAAGTATAGTAATGAGTACCTATTATCGCAATTGTAAGCCCTGGAAAATTTCAGTAAATAATTTCAAGATGAACTTCGAAAATAAACCCTAAAAATCACTCCAAATTAAAACCGAATTTCGATACGTCCTAATTCACGAACGAATTCAAAAACTTCTTAATCTTGAGAAAATGAAAATCTTTAAACAATAAAATAAGAACTCAGTGGTCTTCAAATTCAAAACCACGACGTACGAAAAATTCCATATTTAACTCCGACTTATAAAAACGGGTAATATAAAGCCAAAAAGAATTATTAAAAAGTAAATAACGATTAACTTTCGAAAATGAAATCCAATTCAAAAATTCCGAAAACGTTAAAAGATATTAAATACTTACAAAAATAAAATTTAAAATAAATTTCTCAAATTAAATATGTTGTATAAACATAAATATCAGTTTCCAAATTGGCAAAGGTCTAAACCGGAAAATCACCCGGAAACCCTAACCGGAATACAATAGTGTAAGTCCGGCAATCTAGCGCCCCTAACCCTAGAGGCCGAGATGTAGTTTAAATATGTAGAATAGCTCATAGTAATATGAGTTTGTTTAAAAATATCAGATTGGTAAATTTTTGACCTATTTCGAACCCGTTCGGATACAGACTTCGAAAAGCGTGTCCCGGGGCTCGAGATATCAAAAATATACCAATAGTACCGTTAGACTCGTAATTTCATAAGATTTCTAAATATATCAGTTATATAATTTTTCGGGTTATAAAAGTTACAGTTATAACCTTTTTATCGTATTTCCATTATTACCGGTAATTGATTAGTCTTTTGCACTATTCATTTTTATTTTATTACAAAATTTTATTATTCTTATAAAGTCTTATATTTTTAGATAAATATTTTATATGTTATAGAAAATTTTGTTTTTCTAAAATTTAGTTCGTTTCGGGTCTTTACGGGATCAGATTCTGTTTAAGACCCGTACTAAAAATAAAATAAATTAATTTAATAATTGAAAAATATTTTAAAATATTTTATTCATAAAATAATTTTTTAGAATTTTTCGGGTTATAAAAATATTATTTATAGCCCATATTCGCGTATTTTGATGTACCGGTAACGTATTTGTTAAAATACTAAAATAATTCAAATAATTATTTAATTTTATTATGAAAAATCTGCTACAATTATTTGGAATAAATTTTCAATTTTATTTTATTTTAATTTATTTTATTAATAAAGTACTTTTACAACCCATACCTTCAAGTACACCTTACACATATCACTTCCTTTTCACTTCAATCTTTCTACACATAATCCCACAATTCATGGCAGATTTTTGACCCTTTTGCTGCCATTGTCCTTTATTTATCATAATTTGACTAAAATAATTATTTTCTACTCCTTCTTAAGAAAGCTACATAAACATTTATTACACAAATCAATTTCAAGTCAAAATTCAAACAAATTTCTCTCTCCTCTTTCCTAATTCACGTGCAGCATGTCCAAAATTGGCTGCCCATGTTTTATTTTTTTCTCTCATTTATTACAATTAAAACACTTTTCTCTCACTCCTTCATTTATTCACTTTCCCTCTTTCATTCTTTAACCTTTTCTCTCTCTATTTCCTCTCTTTTCTTCTTCTTCTTGTTCATGTTTCTCCAATAAACAAGCTGCCCCCTTCTTCTTCCATGGCTTCCACACTTCATTTTTAAAGATTTTCTAAGCAAATCTTCCCAAAGCTCCATAGGTGATATAGGTAAAGTAATGAAGGTTTCATGCATCAAATGACTTCCATAAGCTTAAAAGCTTAGGATGATGATGCCAAAAATGAAATCTTTCTCTTCTCCACTTTTATTATCTTGTATTATAATTATTTTCTTGTTTAAAGTTATTATTTTGTAGATCTAACTTTTTATGGCTTTGATTTTTGTTTATGCCATAGATCTTGTTATTTAAGTTGTTATTTTTGTTATTCCTTATGATTTATGCATAGATCTAGCATTCACATGTCTATCTTAGTGATTCATGCATGTAAAACTAGTTTAGAAAACTAGATCTAAAGTTTTGAGTTCATAGATGCATTAGATCTTTGTTTATGTTCATGAACAACTTGCTATAGCTTGATGATGGTAGGAAAGTTGTAGGAAACCCAAGATCTATTTTATTTTCAACAAAAATCAATTTTGAAAATTCGGATGAAAATGGAACCATATTTAGAAAAGTGGTTTTTCAACTTCAAAATGTATATTTTTCATTTAAAATGAAGGGCTTAGGGTATAGATACCATAAATGAAAGATTTTGATAAGTGAAGTTTAGATCCATGATGTTTATAGCTTATTACCATGCATTTGTTTTATGTTTATGTTCATATTAAGTATAGATCTTAGTTATGAACTCAAACAAAATTGTGAAATTCGTATTTTGGCAAGACCCCATTTAAAAACCACTTTCCAAGTGTCAAAATGTAATTTTTACTTAAGAAAATGAAGGCTTAATATATGTATATCATCAAGACTTCTTTTTACAAGAATCAAAAGTGATTTCAAAAGTTATTTTCAAAATAAAAATTCTATTTTCGGATTTTGGCCAAGGCCTATTTTAAAAACATGTTTTCCAACTCAAAAATGAAGTTTTTATTTAAGAAATGAAAGGCTCTTAGGATAGGATATGTAAGGAATGGATTTTCATGAGCTTAGATAGATTTTATCAAAAGATATAACCAAAAATGAATTTTGTAAATTCGGATCCCAACCAAGACCAATTTTTAGAACCCATGTATCAACTCCAAAACTCATGTTTTATGTGAAAAATGAAGTATATAGGTAATAGATATCATTAAGCAATGATTTTTACAAGTTAAAATGAGTTTAGGCATGAGTAATGTGTAAAACAAGTAATGGAATTAAAATGGAAAATTTTGAGTTAGTGATCAAATTGTCAAATTCGTAATTTGAGATGATGCATATGTAATCACTTAGTATATGAGCTCAAATTGCAAGTTTTATGTGTTAAATGAAGTCCTTAGAATAAATATAGTAAAGTCTTAAATTTTAATGCATTAAACAAGTTTTTCCCAAAGTAATCATTCAAAAAGTGAATTTTCTAAAATTCGGATTTTTGAGTAAATCATATGTGAAAACATGTTTACAAAGTGTAAAATGGAAATTTTTATGTAGAAATGAAGGTCATAAGTGATATATATAATGAAGACTCAATTTTGACAAAAATAATTATATTTTCTTAAGTAATAAATCCAAAACAAATGGAAATGATCAAAGATTAGAAAACTAGATTTTTCATAAGTAGTTGTTATTATGGTCTTGCAAAATAAAAAGTTATAAAATTTTTTTTAGCAAAAATCATCAAGATCATGCATACATTAAGCTCATCTCATGTCATTCATGTTAGGAAATCATTCATATTGCATGTATAGCCAATTATATAGTAGGAACTACAAATATTTACAAAACTACTTTTCGGAAGTTGAAATTGTTGCTGCCCTAATCTGATCCGAACTTTTCGAAGCTTCAAAAGTTTTCAAAACTTGAAAATAATATTAGAATAGATATATCATTCGAAGTAGATAGAAATCGATATAATTTGTGAGATTCCGAGTTAAAATGACCAAGTTATGGCCGTTTTAAGTTGGAATTCCCGCTTAGGACGCGAATTGCGAATTTGATAGTTTTGGATTAGTTAAGTGATGAAATACTTATTAGTATTTCTTCCTTTTTAGGAGATCCCGGGATCGACGATTCGCTACCACCGGATTATTATTACTAGAAGACCGGTGATCCAATGCCGATGAGTTTTTCTCCTTGTTTTGTTACCTTGATTGTGATTGTAGTTAGTTGCATTAGAATATAGGAACAAGATAAAAATCGATATGAATGGGGCGGGATATATGATGAGACTGTGATGAATGTATGCCAAAGAATACTAAAGCATATCGAAACCACAATTTGATTGGTAACTGCACCGTTCATATTATTCCTGTTATATGTATGATATTGGTTGGTCATTCTAAAGAATGTATAAATATTTTTGTCCTAAACAAAAACTTAAATTGGTCATGCATCGCATCGGACATATTGCATTTGGTAGCATGCTACTCCTACGCAGGTCGATCGGTATGGTCCGTTGTTGCCTCTTTTGGATAACGAGCCCGGTGCCAGAGCTCATTCAGGGGTACTAAGCCATGTGGATGCATTCTTGGATGAGCCTAGCCGAGTCGAGTGCTAAGAGCCGAGGGCTTGGGGACTAGATGCGGTCGTGTAGACTCAATACCATTCCTAACCTAAGATACGGAGGGCGTAAATCCGTTCTGTGTGTGGGTTCCGGATACCCACACATAATTGCTTGCTCACGTGTTTGTTCATGCATAGCATATGATTGACTAATAATTGTTTGTTATGGTATGGAATTAAGGGAATTCTCACTAAGCTAGAGTAGCTTATACCCCAATAGTTGTTTAAATGAATAGGTTATCTCAAGAATGTAAGGTAGGGACCGAATTAGTTGGAGCCGGGAATGACTTTGGGATTTTGGCAAGTAATACGAATGTTTGAAGTTATCTGCTAGTTTTAGGATTTGTCTTGTAATAGTTTATGCAGGGAAGCCTGTGGATGAATGTAATTGGAGTTGAATGATTTGTATTTTGAAGTGTAGTGATTTGCATCTGAAGTATAGTAAATTTGTATTTCCTTTACATTGTTACTCAAGCTATATCAACGTAAAATGTATTACTCCGATGAGTCTCCTCCATGTGTTAGACGCCTTGTACATAGTATGGAAGCCTTCACGTGACTAAGGTGGTCATTCTTAGGCTTTAATATTGTATACGGCGGACTGCCATGTTTAGGGTACCCTTCGGGGCATGACAGCAATTATCAGGGGATACAGGTCCATCTTCTGGTTTTCTTATAGATGTCTACAACAATTGAGCAAGGATAGATAGGTGAGTATACTCCGATGACCTTCATATCTGCTTGTGCTTGTAGGATTAGAGTATGATATTTTGTTAATACAAATTAAATGATTCATGTATGAGGTGGGGAAGTTTATGCTTGTGGTTGCTCGTGCTAGTTATTTGTATTGAAAATACTATAATGATTCTAAACATTAAGTGTTGAGTGTTACTTAATCATTTGATCTTTGCAAGTGTCTGATAATTGTCCGATTGCTAAATAAATGGACTTAATAACTTTTGACGTGATAATCACAAAATTGAGTATGCATTACACGATTGCATATAGAAGGCCATCACCACTACACTTTGACATGGATGGGCCACACTGTGCCATGAGGATGGTGAACATGGAGGACCGAAGTAGTATATGCTGATGATTGCCTTCAAGCGTAGTTTTAAATTTATAAAGTCCCGTTCTTAATTCACTATAAAGGTAATAGGCAGTGTACCTATCGATTATAGAATAGAATTAATATGGGTGTCGTCCTCTAGGATCTGGATATCAAGTACTAGTATTACCGTTTCTCTACTATGTAACCGATAATTTTGATGATTACTATTTTATCCAATTTACTTTGAACAATATTAACACAGATCTAGTAACAAACAAGCAAGATTCAATAAGAACAAATGATCCAGGTTTTGTCTTGCTTCCAATTTATCATGTGAATCCTTGGCAACCCATATTAGATAATTAAGATTTAGTTCTTAAGCTATAGAATTCCTTAAGCAAAATGTCAATTCTTTCGAATGTAACAAATTGTCTAAACCTAGGTTAATCAATTAAGATGTCTCCTCAATCAATAGCAACCTAAATTTGCATTAATAACATGAACTCATAAAAATAATAGAAGATTCTTGCCATTCTATGTCTAGAATTACAAAAAAAATCTCTTCAATTGCATAGATCAAATCATAAAAGTAATCTTTCAATTAACTTAAATGAAAATCATACATAAGTTTGCATTCTGGATGTATAAACTTAAGAAACGGTTAACAAACATGCAATTGAACAAAAGAACTTCAATCTTTTATTAAGAATAAAGCCTCATCACATGATAAAAATGGAATTCAACAAAACCCAGATCTGAAAAATTATTCTTCCACAGTAATTAACGAAAATACATGAAATTCTAGAAACAAACTAAAATTCATGATATCACCCGAGAAAATGAAGCTCAAAATTGTGGATCTTCAATCCAAGATAATCTTGACTTGTTGAAACTCTAAAAAAAATTATGTATGAATTCTATATGTGCTCTCTCTTTCTTCCTTTCTTTGTTGATTCTTCCTCCATCTTCAATTTATAATGGATTTCACATAAATGAAATTGAAAGCTCATTATGGAGGAATTTGGAAGTTGCAGGAGTTATGGTCTTTTGGCTTTCCAAAGTAACACATAAATGGAATTGAATGCTCATTATGGAGGAAATGGGAAGTTACGGGAGTTACGGGTCTTTTGGCTTTTCAAAGTAACACCCCTTTAATGTCCAATAGACGTTTCTTTAATAAATAGGGGGTTACTATTCAATAAAAAAGCCATTTCTTAAAAATTAATGGACTGCCAAATCAACAGGTTTAGGGACAGGTCGTGTCACTTGAGCATGTCGGCTGTTTTTCTTTATGTGAAAATTGACATGGTTGGGGACACGGCTTGTTCCAAATGTCCCTTGCTGTGCACTTTTTTATTCACTGACACAACTTAGGACCCGGCTTGTCCCAGAAATGTCCATTGCAAAGTTAATTTTCCAGATTGACACGGTTTGGGACAGGTCATGTCTCATAAATGTCTTCCAAAAGCTTGATATTTAGCCCTTAATTTTGCTTCTTTCTTATAATGGTTGAAAGACATGGCTTGTTCTTGTCATGTTGAGTTCTTCTTGATCCAAACTTTACATTTTTAACCCGTCTTCGCTTTCTTTGAAAAATATCTCCTTTAAAGACCTAAAAGCTTAACTCCATTAATTCAAGTGCTAAATTTCCAATATTCGTTAATAAAATGACCATCGAACATATGTTTTAGCAGTCATAAAATAGGAATAATTTTGGTTCATCATATGCCTAGTGTGTACCATGAGCCTTGTTATAGGGGAATGGGAATTAAGTCATCCTGGGAGATGGCCCATCTCCAAGGATTGCGCCGGATCATTGTTAAGGATATCTTGCTTCAATGGGATGTTATTATATGTATATTATTTTCTGTATATAAAAAACTCTTTGAACAAATTTGATTCCCGAAATATTAGTGGTCCGAGTGCTAATGTGTGGATGTAGCCCAACTCTGGATTCGAAGGGCGTAAATCCGAATATATATATATATATGGCTATTGATAGGCCATATATATTTGTTCATTTTCTTGTCTGCATAGCATATGCTTGTTTAATAACCTATTTGTTTTTGCCTAAACGGTATGGAGCGAGGGTATACTTCACTCAACTAGTTGTAGCTGACTCTCCAATAGTGTTTTTGCAAGTAAGTTGGACACATGGATGGGATATTATCTGAGTGCAGAGTGTGACAAAGATCAAGTTGTACAAGATTGATAGAAAATTGAGTATTTAATAAGTTAAACCTAGTTGAGAGAATAAACATAAAAATGTAGTCATTTTTTCAACTTAAACCTAGTTGATATTTTGTGCTAACCTAGGTTTATGTTATTTTGTCATTTGTTAGGATATCCGATTCTCTATGGTCATGTGATCTGTGGAAGTTTCAATATCCAATAAATTATTTTCATAATAAATATATATATGTATAATACAATGAGAAGATAATTAATTAGAGTCTTATAAACTCTGACTTGTAAGGCGAGCTTCATGTTGCGAGTGCACACATGATATGGCGATTCAGAGCAATTCTACTAGGCTTCCTATAAGGTCACTACATAAGGAAATCTTATGTTTATCCTAAGAACACTAGCTTAGGTAGATGAAATTGTACTTGATAGGATTTTGTTGTCCTTACTCTCCTTAATTTAAGGGCAACCATGTATCCATAACTTATTAGGCAAGGTAATGGATTAGATAGTTACTCTTAAAGATTTCATCAAGAAATACATGACTGGGTTGGTTTAGTTTGTTGTCCAAAATGGCATTAGGCAGCAAAACAAGTTCTTGGAAAGCTCCTTATAAGTTTTGAATCTAAAGTAGTTGCCACCAATTCTCCTTTCTTGCAAGGTTCAAGCTAGTTTGGTTCATTTGTTATGAAAAAGAAATTACATGGAATTCTCATGAGCAAAATAGCAGTAGTAGTAGTATAGTTCATTTGTTACGAAAAACAAATTACATGGAATTCTCATGAGCAAAATAATAATAGCAGTAGTCAGGTTCAAGCTAATGTGGTTCATTTGTTACGAAAAACAAATTACATGGAATTCTCATGAGCAAAATAATAATTGTAGTTTATTATTATTATTATTATTATTATTATTATTATTATTATTATTATTATTATTATTATTATTATTATTTGTAGTTAATTAGTACAAGACCTTCATGTTGTTGGGATCTATGTTTGGTAAATTTATATTACGTGAATAGAATTTTTCGAGTATATATCGTAAAGCTTCTATTGTTCATTTTAGTATTAAAGTAGTTTATGAATTATAATAGAAGATTAGTTTACCATTATTTTTATTTTTTTATTCATCAATTGGGATTTAAAAATATGTTGTTGGTTTCTCGATTGAGTATTGGTATTATTAGGTAAGGATTGAAACGTATCGATTTGAGTTTAGAGCACAAATTTAGGATTTTGATTAGGTCAACTCACTTAAACAATGATTGAAAATTTTCAAGGGTTCACTGTATATCTACTAAACTTGGTCTCATATTGCTCCACCATGCGACTCCTTTGTGAGATGTGCAGAAAATCCGTATTGTATTGTACCTGAAAGCTGCTAGGGAAGTAATTCTCAAGGAACTTGTAGCGGAACATCGCCCATGTAATAGGTGACATAAGCTCCCTCCCCTTGGATTCCCACCATATTCTTGCATTTAGTCTTAGTAGGTAAGTGTCATAATTAACTCTTAAGTGGTGGGGCACTTCAAAAGCATCAAATGATTGCTCTACTTAAGCCAACCAATTCTCAGCCTCATCTGGTTTTCCAAAAGCTCCCTCAAATTATCTATTACTCCTTATGAACTCAGGTAAGGAACTCTTGTATGGCCTTGGTGGTGGTGGTGGTGGAGGTAAGGGTATGGTATAGGAGTGTACATTTTCGTGCATTAGCATAGCTACCGATGCTTGTTGTGCTAAGGGTGGTGGAGTGGGTGTTGGAGTAGGAGCAAGGGTAGGAGCAAGAGCTGGCATAGTTTGTCGAATGGCCTCAAGCACTTGTGCCAGTTGATGTAAAGTCGCTTGCAAAGCGGCTTGAGCATCGGCCATTGGTGGATTTGGCGGCGGTGCCGCTTGCTATTCCCCTTCTACATTTGGTTCATCATACGCACTTTGTTCTTCTTGTCGCCTTCCTCTACCATGGTTGTTTTATGTTTTATTTAACTTAGTTAAGTAGTCTTCCAATAGCATTATTAACATCTTAAATCGAGATTCGGAAAAATCGAAAATTCTTGTGCAAGCGAGTAACATAAATGCAAAGTATAATTTTAAGAAACTTAAATAAAGAAATCTCAATTTCATAAAACATAACATAATTTTCATTGAAACTTCAAATTACAAGTACAAGGACCTTTACATTGAAATTGAAAGCAATGCATAACAATTCAAAACAACATAACAAAGCAACAACCACAGGCAACATCCTGAAAACAACAAAAGCTACTATGACCTATCTTTTAAGGTCGCAACTACAAAATTCAACTTGGACTTGCGGGTCAAAACATGAGTCTCGCTTCCTTCAATCCTCGCATTCTCTTCTTATAAACTACTTCTTCTTCTTCTCCTTCTTCATCCTCATTTCCTTCAAATGGGTTAACAACCTCATCCTCTATCTCATCCACTTCTTCCTCATGGGTTTAGTAATCGATATGACTTGGTGGAGGTGGCTGGGCCATATCAGCTAGTGGGGGTAGCATCTTCTCATACACTCCCCACCAAAAGAAGTGACTTTGAGCATCCGCTCAAAGCCAATCAGTATGATCCCCCAACAAGTCATGAGCATAAAAAAACAGATATCCAATTGGGTTCCAAGTTTGAAATTATAGAAACGTCGGCTTTCCTTCGTCTCTTAACACAAAGGTAGCTTCTTGCAACATGGGTTGCCCTATCTTATAAACAACAATCCTCTCTATCACATAAATCACTTCAAGTTTCGACTAACATTTCCTCCTTAGGGCAGTATTCTATGTCGGTCGCTACCTTATGCCACTCGGTATTCATCAAACCCCTTTTCCATAAGTTAAACATTTCTCGGAACGACCTAGGGCAACTAGCTAAAGCGAATTCTTCACATAAGACCCTAATTCTTAAACAATATTCGACTAAAAAGTCATCGAGTTGTTTACGTATTTGCCTTGCCGCTATGCGGGCTTCACCAAGAGTAAGCTATTCACAAAAGAGGGAAGGATTAGAATTGTAAACCCATGCTACCCATGTTATTCTTATCTAAGTTTTCCTTTATTTTTATATTTTTACTCTATCTTAGTCTTTTCTTTTATTCCTCCTTAAGTCTATTAATTAAAGTTATGATTGAAGACTCTTAACCATGCATTGATACCAACTTAAACCGTCACGACCCAAAAGATGCCCTAAACGCGACAGTCCACCAGCTCGATATTTAAACTCAAGTATGACACCCTCAGTCATCCCATGAGTTTACACACCAAGTGTAAGGCTTACATTTACCATGTAGGGGACCTTACTATGAATTGAAATAGTTTAAGAAGACATTCATAGCAATAAAAATATAAATCATAACAGTTATAACCAGATTAATCTATTACAAAATCTAAGGGGCATACCTCGTCAAAATATTAAGAATCCTTAGGTCCACAAAAATCTCTTACAACAACATATATATATATATATATATATAAGATTAAGGAGATTCAACTAGAAGTCTATGCCTAACATTTAGGTCCTGACTTCTTCAAAAAGCTCCTTAAATTCCAAAAACTATACTTGAGGAAAGTGGCCTCTCGAGGATAGCTATAAATAATCATACTGCAACAGGAAACTATAGGGGTATAAGCTTACGAGCTTAGTGAGTTTCACTTCCAAATTAAATACTTCATCATACAATAGAGCAAACAAGTTACACTATCAATCATATGAAATGCACAAGCATGTGAGCACACAATACATAAGACTTTCTGAGAGTCCTATGTTGAATGGATTTACGCCCTCCATTCGGGGTTAAGTGTTTCAGGCCCATGCGACCATAGATTTTAATTTTTCTCATTTATATAGTGGTTGATTCAGGTGCCCACCCACTCACTAATTTTGTAGTTGATACAAGTGCCTACACCACTTCCATTTTAATTCAGGTCATTATGCCAACATTTGAGTTTTTTGGCCCACTCGTTGCCTAACTATTATGCCTTCTTCCTACAAAGGTATAATAACAAATGTAATGTGACTCAACATATGGTATGCATGGTCAATTTAATTATAATATCATGGCATATTAATGCAGACACTTCAATGCTATACTAAATCATATAAATATTTATAACAATTCCCATTTCGATATTCTTATCATCGATTCAATCAAATAGAATTCACATACACATTCCAATTTTATCTTGCCCTAAATCTAATGTCACTATCATTACAAACGCAATCATAAGCATGTAATTCAAAGATAGTGAACTCACTATGCCATAGCGCAAAAATCCACTTAAACGTAATAATCCTCGAGAAGGTCTAGTCAGTCTCCCAATCAAAAGAGATAACTCCAATGAGTATTTCTACGAAGTTCGAGTGAACTTATAAATTATATTCTAACAAGTTCGTCAAAGTTCGTCTAAGAGGAAATTTCAACTTAAAACGGCCATAAAATGATCATTTTTAACTCGGAATTTCGCATATTATATATTAATTTCTACCTATTCAACGAGAGCTATCTATTTCTAAAGTTATTTCCATCAAACAAGATTTTTTGGTCCATGAAAAGTAAGGTACAGAATGCTATCAAAATTCCTTACCCACAAATCAATTTCTAATTTCAATCCAAGCATCATTCCAAAGCTTTGATAGATACTTAGCTATCATTATATGTACATGCATTATATGTACATACATTACGTACAAATTGCTATCATGAATGTCATAAGATGAGCTATCTATATATACGTCCTCAATGATATATGATATCAAGAATTCTTTTAGAAAACCTTTGCTTTGTAAACTTTAGAAATTACTAGACTTAAGAAAACTAGTTTCACTCTTTGCAAAATCACACTTGCCTTCATCAAAAGTCAACCTTAATGACCTATTTTCCTAACACCTTCATTATTTTAATAAAATTCTTCATTTTGGAGTTGGAAAATAGATGTTTTCATAGGGGGTTTACCTAGTTATGAATTTTATAAAATTTTTAAGGAATGAATACATTTTTTAATCTATACTTTGAAACATTTTCTTGTTTTAGGATTATACTTTGATAAATTTTATTTATCCTTGTCAAAATTAGGTCTTTATTATATGTATTCCCTAGAACTTCTATTTTTCCATTAAAATCCTCATTTTGGCATTTGAAAATAGTGTTTAAATAGAGGTCATTTTTAAATCTGAATTTTGAAATTTATATTTGAGATTATTTCTTTGTAAAACTCATTTAATTTTCTAAAACTAACTCCTAATCAAACATACTCCTTAAGGCTTCCATTTCTTTAATAAAAATCTTGTTTTGGGGTTGAAAAATAATTGTTCACATATCAAGCTTTCCTTATTACGAATTTTAAGTTTGTTGTTAGGGTTGAAACATAATGCTAACATAACTTTTGTAAACTTTTCCTTGTTTTGAAAATATCCCTTTGTAGATCTAAGATTTACTCATCAAAACCACTCATTTATGATACCTATTCCCTAAGTTTTTCATTTTTATGCAAAATACTCATTTTGACATTGAAAAATAGCTTTCTATATAGGGTTCTTTTTAGATCCGAATTTTCAAAAATTATTATTGTTGAAACTAAAATGACCTTAAGCTTTCTAACATTTTCCCACTATTATCATGTTACTATAAATTCTTATGTACATAAAACAAACACCTAAGGTATTTATGAACTCAAAACACTAGATCTACTTTATTATATTAGTCATAAATGCAAATGCACTATGATCATTATGTAGATAGAGTCAAATGATGAATACATGCACAAAACGTTAATAATAAAAACATAACTCAATAATAAAGCAAAATAATAGCAAAAAAACATAGATAACAAGATCTACAACATTGTGATGGCAAGGATCTCATGTTCAAGCGTTTCCACATCCCTATCATAAAGCTCATAAGGATTTTGAGTGGTCCACACATGTATGATCTTGCCATAACATGTTTTATGGTAGTAGGATCAAGATCTACTACCTATGAAATTTTGAAAAAAAAAATTATTTGTGGGTGTATGTGTATAAGTCACGGCAAGAAGAGAGGAGAAGAGGGAGAGAAAAACCTTATTCCAAAAGTTGATTTTTGTAAAGGAAGAGAGAAAGTGAAATGAAGTTGGTATAAATGGGTATTTATAGAAAAGTGGATTAGGGTTTGTATGTTAAATAAAATGAAGAAAATAAAACAAATTGAGGGAGAAAAAGAGGGAGGGGGCACCGGTTTGATAGGGAAAAGAGAGAGTTGTTTGATATTTGTTTTGTGTAATAAATTCAAATTTAAAAGTAAGTAATAAAATGTATTGGAAAAGTAAGTATAAGGAAATGATGCAAATTGTAAGAATAGGTTGTAAGAATGTAAGAATAGGGTATGGGTGGTTGTACTTGTAAATAGTGTGATTATAAATCAAAAAGTAGATTAAACAATTAAAGTACCGGTAGTAAAGAAAATACGATAAATAGGCTATAACTATAACTTTTATAACCCGAAAAATTATATAACTGATATATTTGGAAATCTTATGAAATTACAAGTCTAACGGTACCAATAACATATTTTTAGTATTTTGAGCCCCGGGACATGCTTTTCAAAGTCTGTATCCGATCGAGTTCGAAATAGGTCGAAAATTCACTAATTTGATATTCTTAAGCATCCTAATATTATTACGAACCAATCTATACTCTTCACTTATATTTTGAATTCTTGGTTTAAGAACACGGGGTTGTCGGATCTAAATTGCTAGGGTTTTCTAGGGATTTATTGACTTAGGGTTTTCAGTTGACTTCCGAGTTTAGGGTTTTAACTCGAAATTACCCTAAAATTTATGGGTTTACAAAGACATTCATATATATATATATATCACATATATATACATATCCAAAACATACATAAGTTTCTCATGGTTAGTGTATTATATACATTTCAAAAATTGCACTAACTCTACTCCTAATATCTACTACTACTATCATTCAAAGATAAGTACCCGTCTCCCTACATATCATGTACTACATATACATACATACCAACAAAAGTCCATCAATATATCACACCTGTCATATCATCCATCAAAACAAACATATCATAACTCAAAGCTAGATCTAACTCTATGGGCTAGGGTACAAACGTCCCTTGCCCTTACCCCAAGGACCTAACTAAAGGTAATCATCCTCCTCCTCGGAGCTACTATCTCTGATATCGATCCTCCCCTCTCGATCCCCTAGTGGTGCTAATGTCAAATCTATAGCCCTTATCTGAGTACCTCTAGGATCAGGCTTCTACTCATCCATGGAACTAGGTGGTTATACATCTCTCTCAATCTACCCTCCATGTGTGGTCCTAATCCATCGTGCATAATTATAATTACAGACATATTTTTCTGCTTCCATCCTTCTTTTCTTTCCTTCCTTCTCATCTCGTAAGGTTGTAATCACGCTTTACATATAAACTGTGGTCTGAATTGTTGCTTGCTTTCTCTTAATAGGTGGTTTAGGAAGACGTCTGGACTCGCTTCCCTCTTCTAGAATAACGGGGGTCTATCTGACCAGACATCCCTGGGAAAATTGCATCTAATCACATGAGTCAACATCTAGTCATCATCATAGGTGGTGTCCTCTCGAACCAGAGTATGATCGTATCTAATGTCATGTGCATATATCCAATTCCTCTAATAGGTATCTAAACTCTAAAATCTAGTGGATCAGGCCTCACCGATTTGGCTGATACTATAAAAGTTATATTATCTATCTCCAAGCCTCCACCTTTCTGGCTAATCAACCTCTCAAATCTGTAAAGAGTTTCTATAGTTATTGCATTGTTGGGAAAAGCCCTTTCAATAAAAAATAGACAATTATTCAGAAAAGGTTGTAAACCTCTCTTCCATGTACTAAGAATCTCATCCAAGGTCTTTGTAAAGCTAAGTCCTCTACCTGGACTCTCAATCGACCCGTAGTTTGTAAGTGTCTATTCCTCCATCATACTAAAAATTTGCCATTTAATATGGCAAACAATCGGATTAGTCTGCACATAATAAAATTTGTATGATTAGTAATCACACAGATTTTGTCCCTAGTTATGCATCTAACACTATCCATAACTACCCAACTAAACTAAAGGATTCTAATTGGATCTAAACTTACTACATTTACCAATTTATTTCTTTCATATATTTATCTTTCTTATACTAGCAACCACGTTTTGATACCACTTAAAACTATCACGCACTAAGGGTACCCTAGTAGTAGCAAAGAAGCTACACTTGAACACTATCACTAGATTACCTTCAGAGAATGACATGTTTTCAAACAATAGGATCTTTTAGTTGCTTTGATAAGGAATGACAAATACATGTAAGCCATAAATTAATAAATAACTTTCATTTTAGTGCTTGAATATAATATCACAAATCATACTATCTTTCTATAAAATTTCTAAATTCATAATTGATAATTTAAATACTAAATAACTTAGACTAAAAATAAAACTAAAAAACTTATCCCATAATTTCCCGTGAACCTCTAGTCTTGAAGTTCTTACTAGAGCTAAATTCCTAGAAGTGACAAGCTATGGCCTAAGTGTAAACCTAAAAGGACTGTTAGAATGTGAGCGAAACCACGGCTTAGTGAATAACCAGAACTTACCACATATCAAACAAGTTTATTACCAATCATATGAAATGCATCAATCAAGCATATGCACAAATACAAGCCTAGATAACCCAAAATCCAAAGTAGGATAGGATTTACGCTCTCCCATCGAAGTTGAAAAAACACAATACTATGGCCTATTTACCTATGAGAGACTAAGCATATAGGAAAACAATAATACTCACTTTAATTATCACTTTAAATTTATCATATCCTTAACACTGATTTCTTGTTTTAGCTTTATAAACCCCCCTAAGTGTTAGTCATTTCAAAGCGATACCATAAGTGGTGCCATTCAATTATCATTTAGTTCCTATGGCACTGATAGAACAAAAGTAATCTTGCGTAGAACTAATAGCCTCTTTGCCTAGAAAAACCAAGCATTACAAAAGACTTGAAACACTAACATGCAGTAAGCTGCCACTTACTCAAATGCTGCTTATGCAAATCATGCAATGCATGTTCATTTCATTTATGGTACCAGTAGTTTTTAATCAAGTTTAAGATGATCAATCATTGCATAGACAAGCAGCATGCTATACAAGTAACACTTTCATATAGAATTCTATTATTATATTATTATAGTAGCTTAACAATCAACAATTCATACATCAAACAATTCTCGTAAATCCATATAGCAAATTCATGTTAATTATTTTTCATTTAAGATCAGCTAAGCTATAGGCACATACAATGTAATAAATCTAAGTTACTCACCTGCACATATTGACTAGTCGTAATAGTCAGTTGGAAAATACTCTATAGTTTCAAAATCACCTATTGAGATGAATAAAATATTCATCAATAAAACATAAACCATAGAACTAAACTCCTATGAGTGTTTAAGTATCTTATATTGATATTTGCTTTTCTTTTTATTATTATATTAGTCATTTAATGGTCCTATGATAACAATTATTATTTAATATTTATTTTCATTTTGCTTTTCTTGATCTTGTTTTATATTTATATATTTTTACTAGGTACTTGTAGAATTTATATTTAATATATTGATATCATATCATTACAATTATCATCACTTTTATATTGTTCTTTAGTTAACCTATTATAGTAACTAATATTTATTTTCTATCATTTCGTTTCGTCGTGTTTCTCTTGATTTTTCTTTATATTATTTCCTAACTATTTTAGGAATCACGTCGTTTGATATTTTAGCTTATTTTAAATTTCATTCTTATATATTTTTTATATAAAACAAGTATTTTACAATTATTATAATTTATTCATATTGTAAAGTATACTAATATTAGCAATAATGATAGTAATATTAGTATTAATATTAATAATATATTAATAATATTAATATTAATATTCATAATAATAATAATAAATAATAATAATAATAATAATAATAATAATAATAATAATAATAATCTTAATGACAATAACAACAACAACAACAATAATAATAATCGAAATAGGCTTTATTACTATTATTTTTTTATTTTAAATTAAAGCCGAGAGGAGTACTTCTAGAAACACGACCCTATACAAAATTAGAAGCCGAGAGGAACACGGGGTGGTGAACTCCCTGTGAACAAGCCATGCTCATCTGCAGATTCAACTTCCACACATTTTGATCCACTTTTCTACAATTTTTCATGTCCAACTTGTTTTTAAATCATTCTTGAGTGTTTTCACATGATATATATATACATACATATATCATCCTACAACACATCAACATGTACATAAACGTTGTTTTTTGAATATAAAGTGTGTAACTAGGGTTTTAGCAAAGTTTACCTTGTTGGGATGTTTTAAACTTCGTTCTTGAGTTGATTTCAAACCTAAGATTAATAAAACATTATTTAAGACAACGTTTAATGTATAAACTAACTTAAAATGAAATTAATTTATCTTCTTTTGCTCCTTATCCTAGCTTGTTTGTTGTTATGATAGAGCTTGTTGTAAGGTTATATTTAGGCGTGTTTTTGTGGCTTCAAAAGGGACGAATTTGGGTGTTGGATGGGTGGTTTGTTGGCTGATGTTTTGGTGTAAATTAAAAGCTTTGTTTTGGTGTTCTTTAATGTGGGTGTTTATATATATATATATATATATATACATATATATAAGCAAAATGGAAGATCTTTCCTCCAAGAAAATCAAGTCATTCATGCACGTAATCTTCATGTATTTATTGCTAAGCTTAGTTGGGCTGTTTTGATTGGTCTTGGAGTTGTTTTATTGCCTTATGTTTGTTATTTTTTACTCTATTTTCTCAAAAATTTGGCTGAAGAAATTCTAGACACATCCAACCATAAATCTTTCAATTTACACGGAATTTATACATATATATTAATATAATATTAGTTAGTTAATGATTATCTAAATTTTAGGATAGTTTATTAAGTTAAACATGTACAAACATGACAATCAATCAAGAGTTTTATCTCCAAAAATTTATATAGAGTCCTACAAATTTTTTAGATTGTTATTGAGTTCAACTTTGGCTTTAAGGTTTACGCGATTAATTATTTTTAGAGTTTTAACTCCCACGATTAAGATTTTCTAAGCTTAACAGGCCAGTTGTTGTTTTAGGCTCTAATAGCTTAAAATTAGTCTATCTAAAACAATTGTGTGATCCAAATATTTATTTAAGTCTAGATTATTTGTTATAGATATGTTTATGTTTTTATTGTGTATTTATAATCCTAATTGTTTATCTTTAAGTTATCGTTTTCTAACTATAAGCTTAATTGGTTATTTACTCTTTATCGCATTTAAAATCTTAATCAAGTTATTCTTATATCTTGAGTTTTCGATACTTATTATGAAATCTTATAAGTAGTATTTAATACTATTTAGAAAACTTTGTTTTAAGATTTGAAATTATATATAGGCTCATTATTACTTGTTGTAGTTCTATTTTAGAGTCTTTGTTGAGTTCAATATTAACCATATATTTTCTATATTCATGTTTCTGTCTATTTTTACTAGTATGAAAAATTCTCAAGGTTTACAGATCCCACCACCTAGCAATTCGACAATAAAAGAAGCATGAGATAAGCTAATGAAATGATATTTGTTAGACATATATCATTCCATGCAATTAGCCATTCCAAATTCGAAAGTTAAGTATCAGGATGTTTGCAGTTCCAATACGAACATGCGAACCGACAAACGTTGAAAAGTGATACAATGGACCTTTCTCGAGAAAGTGTGAAGTGCTTAAGGAATTTTTGTCAAGCCTTCCTTATTGGTATGATCATTTAAAATAATTTCTCATATATGACATTTTTTAGATGATATGTTGATTTAAATAATGCACTCAATTTTACTTGTGCAGCATTTCCCTCACCTTAGACATATGGAAATCCCTGCTTTATGCTATTGAGGACAACTATATATGCGTCATTGCTCATTGGATAGATGGTCAGCAGTTAGACTAGAAGGGGATTACAACTTTCCAATTGTTTTAGGAGAAATATAACAGCTAAGCAATGGCAAATAATATCTTAGAAACTGTTTGATCATACGATGTACGAAGCATATTCAATATATTGTTCGATAATGTATCAAACAACACTGCTTTTGTTTGGTATTTAAAGTAAGCGTTAAAGCCAGTATGCAATGGGAAGTTCTTCCACGTTTGATGTGTTTGCCACATTCTAAATTTGGCAATATAAGCAAGCCTAAAGCATGTAGCCTTAACATACACATCGAAAAGATAAGGCATGCAATAAATTGTCCTTGTGTTTCGAAGAGATATAAATAGAAGTATATGGAGTTTGTCAAGGTACATAATTTAGAAGAAGAATTGTCTATACTTGATTGCAAGATCAAGTAGAATTGTACATTCAAAATGCTTAATTGGGCACTAAAATATAGAAGGACTCTCACTCATTTGTACAATACTTGATCCCTCCAATCCTAACATTGGTTTGATGGAGGATCAGGATTGAAGAATAACACATGCACTTAAAGAGGTCCTTAAGGCATTTCTTGGCTTAACGCAACATTTGTCTGGTTACTACTACCTTACTAACAACTGTGCACTTCCCACTTGGTTGACATATCAAGCATGCTAGGTAACTATTATTGCAATCTTAAGTTAGTCTCCACTGTATTTGCAATGGTAGGTAAGCTCTAAGAATATTTTGTCCCCCTACCTCTACTCTTCTATGTCGCAACAATGCTAGATTCATGGCATAGGTTCCTTGTGATTAAAGCACTGCTTAAGGATTTCTACAAGAATATTGGTATGACTAATCCCAAAACATATGCCGCAAGTCTAGATACCGAAGTAATGAATTTGCTCAAGGATTTATATCGATATCATGATCGAGCGACTCCATAACCATCCTAACCATGGCGAACTAGCAATCGCTCATCCTAGGGAATTTTCAAGAGAAACAAACAAATTATCCAAGATGTTAGACCAGCCGTGGCAGTTCCCAAGAAGTCTTCAGTGGCATGTTGGTGTACAAGGTACAACCACTTGAGGAGGAAGAACCAAAAGAGGGAGGGGGATGATTTTAATATTCTCGGCTAATGGAAGAAGAGAACACATATGACATTGGCACTTTTTATAATGGCTCAAGATATTTTGGCTCCACTAGCTTCAATGGTTTCATTGGAGTCAGCTTTTAGTTTGGCAAGAGGGAGGGTCATTGATTCTCACTGTCATAGGTTAAAGCGGAAACCGCTGAAACATGTATGTGTTTGAAAGATTAGTCTGATGCTGATGACAAGAAAGAGATAGATCCATACTTTTAGTGGCTCGAGGAAAGTGAAAACAGATTCTTTGAAAATTGCCTACTTAAATTATTGAAAACAGATTCTTCGGTAATTGCCTTACAATTACACTGATTTTTACCAAGATTTTCGTTGTTTCCTTTTCTATTGTTTCTCCTTCTCTGATCTATCATCCATGGCTTGAAGCTACTATTACCAACGGGTTCTCCGTTTGGATCACTGTGCCTTTATTTATTATAAAAGACTAACCATTACCAATTGATCCTTCTTGTTGCTGGCCAATAGAAAATCACCATAAAGGACAAATAAGACTGTTATGATATGCTCTACCACATAGAAAATAAATATGTAGGAGACAATCATACTCAACTTTTTACCATACATTATCATCCTGAACTTTGGCAAAAGTGGCTTAGCTAAATCCATTTCCACTGCAACACCAGCGAACCCCCTCTAAGTTGTATGAGTGTTGAAATCAAATAAAAGGGTTTTGCTTGCCACATTACCAATTTCTTTAGGTACTTTAGCATGATAAAATTGAAAAAGAAGGTTTAGAAATCTAACCCATTCAACAGCTTTGGAAACTGTGATGATTGATGCTTGAAATGAAAGATCCTACTCTTGCATTGATAAGCATTGACTAATGTTATCTAGGGACCATCAAGGAGAGCTTAGTTCATATCTTCTTCAAACCTAAATTGCACCAAAAAGACATCATTTTCAAGATCATTAACTTTATATTCTCCCTTAGGGTTCCATAGATCCTTAATACGATTACAAAGCATTCTATACCCAATCTTCCTCCCCATTAGTTTTACCACCATTGCATTTGACCATGGTTTGGCAATTAACATATGAAGCCTTTGAGAAAGAGAAATAAAAGGACCATGCTCATCTTTGCTTAAAGTATTATCCCCTTCTAAAACTTGGATATCATCTAACCGGCCTCCTTTATTGATACCTAAATGAGATCAACGTCAGCATCAACCTTAATCTCGTCTTCCACACCTACAATGGTTTCTTCATCCATTGCTAAATTGCGTCCAAGACCTTGCTCAAGAAAAACATCGTCCAAATTTTTTTATCTCTAAGTTTGACTCAGCATGAAGAGCCATTGGAAGTGAACGGTGGTTGGTCATTATCAGGGTCAGAACTCATTTCATAAATAAACAACGGTCAACAATTTTTTAAAATTTTTGTGATTTTGATGAAGAATCAAGAAGATGTCATACTTTCAAGTATGGTTATCATGCTTAACATATTTGTGTAAGAGTCACGAAACGTGTTGTTTCAAATCTAAATTATTATAAATTAATATATCACAATAATCCCATGATAATTAATAGGTATTTTTATTCATCGCAAAATTTTAAATGGTTCTTTTTCTTCCGAAAGAGATGGGAAGGCTAGAGACAACTTGAAGAAAGAATTGCCTTTTATTACACCCTGCGAAGGACTTATGACTACGTAGTAGGTATGGTAAATGTGCTGAGGCATGCGTGGGCTAGAACGCAAGCTTAATAGAACAAGTAAAGGATGTGAAGGAAAAAGATAAAAATACGAGCACGCATAAACTAACACGGGGTAAGCATGCAAAATAAGTGGGTTGGCACAGCACGATACGTAAGGCATATGAACCAACACACGGTTTTTTTTTAAAGTAAAAATATAAACAATAATGGTTTTTTTTAATTTACTATAAATTGTATTTAAATAAATATTTTATTATTTTAATTAAATCTTTTTGTTATTAAATAATATAATATATTTAGTATATTTTACTTTTTAAATGATTTCAATTGTATTACTATTAACAAATTAACTTGAAATTTCTTTAGCAAATAAAAAAATGACATTATCAAATAATATTATAATAGTAATTAAATGATATTAAATGTTAAACTTGCTTAATTAATTTATTTAGAATAAATTTAAATTATAAAATAAATGAAATTAATAAATGCATTGGGATTGGTAGAAAATTATATTTTATTAATAACATTTTTTATTTTTTTGAAAATTACAAGAAGATTGGAAAAAAAAAAGGTCATCAACCATACACCCTCCACCTCATGTTATACCATGCCATCCTAAAATCCACTGGTCTCACCCTACTATTCCATCTATGGTTATGGCTACAACCCTAGTGGTGATAATGAGAGACCATGCTCCCCCCATCCCCCCCACAAACCCCCCCTTCGCCCAATATAAACCCAACTGCTTTGACGTGATCTCCTCGATGGGTCTTTGGTAAAAATCAAATTTGATATAAAAATTTAAACTTCCTCTTTTTTTAGGGTTTTCATATGTTTTGAAATTGTAAGATAAAATGGATATGGATGAAACCGTTGCTTGATGATAACCACGAACAACAAAAACAAATTGGTTTATGAATAAATTATAGATCGATAGGATCCACAATCTACAAAACACTAATAGCATCAAATAAATAACAAGATTCAAATAATAGTGTTCGCCACAATTCTATATAATGACAAGAATTGATAAGAATAAGGATTAAAGAAGAAAATTAGACTTCTCAATAATCGAAACACCCAAAGGGTTTTACAACTCTCTCAAGAGTATTATCAAATAAAGATATTCAAAAAACTAATTCCCTATGAAAACCTAAGACATATATATATAATAAAAATAAAATAAAACATAAAAGTTACATTGTGAAAATTAAAAGAACGTCAGGATTAAACAATAGCAACACCGATAGCGTTAAATATCATGAAATAGCCATAATTTTAATATATATTAATGCATGCTAAATTTCATAATTATATGTGTGTATATGTTTGAGTGGATTAGTGTGTTTGTAATATTGGGTGTGTTATAACGTATGTGATTAGATAATAAGCTATGATAAATATATCTAGGTTGATAGTTTATTCATGTTAGAAATTATCATGTTAGTGTTAATTGTTATTGTAATGAATTATATGTGTTGGATTTAAGCTTGTTTTAGGCCTAAATAAAATTGTAAACATAGCAGATTTTTTTTAAAGCCCTCTCAAGCCCAAACTTAAGTCCATAACTAAGCCCAAACAAGGCCCAAGCCTTCCTAAATCTGCCCTCCTCAAAAGTCAACAACATTAAGATGGATATCAAAGTTTAATTGCACCATTAGACAATCCAAAACAGAACAAAGGAAAGAAAATTCGTAACTCAAGAAGGCCAAAAAATGTCAAGACCCAAATCAAGTTTTCTTGGACTCAACACACCAAAAATCCTTCCCCAAGCCTTATATATACATTGAGGTAAGTTTATTTGATGTTTGAGATGCTTTATTTCCCTCTTAATCCATGAAATATGCATGTGTGGTATAATATAAGTAGTTGGTAAGCTAAATTCTTGTTGAAGTGTTGTAGAGTTCTTAGGAAAGCTTTAGAATGCTTGAGTTGTTGTAGATAGATTGTAGTAGGCTTTCATGTGGTTTGGAATTGAAGAGTTGAAGTATGATAAGTATTAGAATTGTTTGAAGTGTGCTAGGGTTGGTGAAAGTTGATGAAGAAGAGTTTGATTCTTGTAGAGTAGTGTTTGAACTTGTTTGATGTTGAGGAGTGGAGATCACTCTTGTATTATGTTGTTAAATGTATAGGAAGTGTTTTATGAAGTTTGCATAAGGTTTAGGACATGTAAGGAGTTGAGAAAAGTTGTTTTTTTTTTTTAAGTTAAAAGTGTTAAAGTTTGAAAAATTTCGTAAAACTGTCAAACACTTGTCAAAACGGCCCCATTTGGAGTGGTGTTTGGAGCAAACGGCCTTGGAAACGGCCCTGTTTCCAAGGATGTTGCGCTCGGATTAAAATTTCATTTTCTTTAGTACAAACGGCCTCCAAAACGGCCCCGTTGCCAAGGGCATTGCGCTCTCGGATTTCTTCCTGTTGCGACACTATTTTGTAAATTAGTCATAACTTTTTCATCTAATCTCCAATTGAGATGATTCAAATTGAGTTAGAAAGCTTAAAAAGAGATCTAAAACTTTCATGTTTTGAGTTTTTACAAAATAAAAACTTATCAAAACAAAATTTTCATTTCTTTCCAGCTACTCCATTCTCCAAATAAAGCTAAAAGCTTATGTTTGCTAGTTAATGTAATTTTATGATTTATTATTGAACTTGTATGATGATTGTATGATATATATAAATCATATTATGAATTGAATGATTTTAATCAAGATCCTATGATTTCCTAGGCTTTAAACTAATAGATATAAGCTTGGCTTAGGATAGTATTGTTAATATGATTTGATTTATGTGAAATAGAGATAGATACTCAGTTGGAGACCCTCTTTTGAATTCTGAATCGAATCAGGTACACAATACATTGATTGATTGTTGCTTAGGATAGGCATATAACAATTTGACCTTAATCAAAGATTAATGAAAAGATATTGAAATTGGTTGTGCTTTACGGCGTTGAATCCGGATCCGGGGAGCGACAACCTTGTCATGATGCAATGGCACGGTAGTTTAGGCACTTAGCCCAATCCTTTGTCATGATGCAATGACTCAAATCCATGATGCAATGGTGGTTTCTTTTATTGGCTAAGTGGATAGCTAATAGGGTAAACTGTATCGGTATATTCTCTACTTAGGCTCGGGAGGAAATAATATGTTTTAGTCCACTCTTATGGGACCATTGAACTAATTGATATTATAGACCAGGATAAGTGGATTGTATAAAGAAGTGTGAACCCTAGATGAAGCTATTGTTCTCTATCGGTTAGATATAGTAGATATAAGTATCCGGTCTATCTATATCAACCCCCTGAGCAGCTGCTGTTACTCAGGAACCCCAAAATCCCAGGCTTGAATCGGAGTTTGAATACTCCAATGTTATCTCTACCCATTTAACTAAAGATCATGAAATGATGGTGGAATATTGCATTGCATTTAGCTAAGTATGCTTGGCATGTGTTTTTGTTTGCATTATTGTGTACTGGGCCTTTGGCTCATGCTGCTATCTTACAGGTGATTTTGATGACGAGCTCTATGATGATATGGGCTATGGGGCTGATTGGGAAGACTCCATGGATGACTAGAAGAGAGGCCTAGTATATGCTTAGGATTCCTTTTGATGAAAATTTCTTTTTGAAGTGTTTAGGCTTATTTGTTATGTCTTGGAATGTATTTTGAGTTGAATTGTATTTGTAATATAGCTGGGTTGTAAGTGAGATCTCTATGTTTATGTGATCTTTGGGAACTGTAATGTATATAAAGATATAATGTATGTCTTGTATATAGGTGATGACCCACTACTTATGTAGTGGAAATGTTTTTTAATTCAAATCATGTAAATGTTATATCTATATTAAACAGGTAGCCATTACAAACATCTCTTTTAAGACGACCTTACGTATAATGCTTGAATATTGTTCCTAATATTTGAGTATTATGCGTGGTCAGGAGATTTGGTACACTTAATATTTGGGTCAAGTGGGCTGGGTCTTTACATATCAGCTTTATAATTTTACATTATGAGGACAAAGAACGCCAGTTATAAGCCGGTAGCATTCCACCCCTACACCGATAGCATTAGCCTCAAGGCCGATGGCGTTGAGCACTGGTGTTGAACCTGTAGAATTCTTCTTGTGACGATCCTTGAGGTCGCTCCTTGTTGTCTTCCTTTTTAACTTCCCTTTGCCTCTCCTTACAACATCCTTATTCCCATCAACCCTGTTCCCCAATTCCTAAGTCACTATCCTCGGGCCACTAAAAGTGTGGATTCATCTGTTTTATGTCATCAACATCAAACCAATCTTTTAAGCACATGCACGCTTTAATGATGTCCTCCTTTAGCCTATGGTGGTGCGATTCAAGAACCTATCTGCCTAAACTGAAAGCTAACTCCTATGAAACCATTGAAGCTGGAGAAGCCAAAATATCCTATGCCATTACAGAAAGCACCAACATCATGCGTGTCATCTTCTTTTACTAGCCGAAGGCATTGAAATCATCTCCCCTACCTCTTCTCGTTATTCCTCCTCAAGTGGTTGTACCCCATACATTAGCATGTCACTAGAGATTTCTTAGGAAGTCGTGTAGTTGTTCCTAATACCTAGGCAATATGTTTACTTTTTTAGAAATACCCATGGTGAGTAACTACTAGTTATGGTTGGCATGGCTGTGGATTCATCTTATCACAGCATCGATACAAGTCTTTAAACAAATTTTTTGCTCCAGTATGAAGATTTGTGGCTTGTGTTTTAGGATCAACCATACCACTATTTTTTTAGAATTCCTAGAGGAGTGATATGGTCACACGGAATCTACATCATGGATCTAGCATTGTTGCAACATAGAAAGTAAAGGAAGAGGAACAAAATAATCTCGGAGCTTACTTGTCATTGTAGGTGACTAGATTAGGATCACAACAGCAGCTACCCGGTACATCGGATGTGCTAACCAAGTGGTAAAGTACACAGTTGTTATGGGTTAGTAGCAACCTGATAAATGCTGCGATGGGTCAAAAAATGTCTTCTAGACCTCTTTAAGTGTGCATGTTATTTTCTAATCTTAATCCTCCATCAAACCAATGTAAGAATTGAAAGGATTGAGTAAAGTATTGTATAAATGAGTTAGAGCCCTTCTACACTGTAGTGCCCAATGAAGCATTTTGATCATAGAATTTCACTTAGTCTTGCAATCAAGTCTAAGTAGATTTTCCTTTAAACAATATACCTTGACAAACACTATATACATTTGTTTATATCTCTTTGAAACATGAAGACAGTTGATTGCAGATATTATCTTTTTTATGTGTACGTCTAGGCTACAAGCTTCAAAGCCTGCTTGTATTATCAAATTTAGAATGTGGTAAACACATCGGACGTGGAAGAACTTCCCATCGCATACTAAATTTAATGCTTGCTTCAAATATCGGAAGGAAGTAGTGTTATTTAATATATTGTCAAATGATATAATGAATATGGTTTGTGTACTACAATAAGAGGATTTTTAGGATGTTGTTTACTATGGCTTGGCTGATATGTTTCTCCTAGAACAATTGGAAAGTAATAATCCACTTCTAAATTTACCATTGATCATCTATCTAGTGAGTGGTTACGCATATATAGTTGTCATCAACATCATTGAGTGGGATTTCCATACATCTGAAGTAAGGGAGATATTGTATAAGCAAAACCGAGTGCATTATTTAAATCGAAAAGGAACATCATAAATCAACATATGATCTAAAAAATATCATGGACAAGAAATTATTTTAAAGGATCATACCTACACGGAAGGTTTGGCAACATTTCCTTACGGGTTTTGCGCTTTCTTACGAAAAGATCCATTGTATCATTTTTCAATGTTTGCAACTCTAATGTTCATATTGGGCCTGCATAGCTCCCATAGCCTAACTTTTAAATTTGGAATGACCGGTCATATAGAATGATATATTTGTAAATATCATCATTTCCATCATCTTGTCTTGCTGGTCTTGCTAGCCGAATTGCTAGCTGGTGAGATCAACTCTCTTGGTACAAGAGCGGTCGTTAACAATGGGGTCCTCCACCAAAACATGCCCTTTGGACACATGTGATTCAATATGTCAATTCAAGTGCCCCATGCCATTGTGGGACCTATACAACAATCTATTTGTCCCGCCTCAAAAGGGGGCCTAGTAAGATTAATCTAAAGCTATCATACCACGTGTGCACCCATAATATGAGAGTCATCTTGTAAGTCAGAATATATAATACTCTATTTATCAATGCCTATTATATAATTGATATATGATATTACTGGATTTCAACTATGGAATCCGATTTTCCAATTTCTACCACGATCGTAGAGAATTGGTATCCCTTACCAAATAATGAAATTGACTTCTAGCTTAAAATATAAAGTCTCATTTGTTTATACAAATTGCAAATTTTACATTCTAAGTTCAGTTCCACTTATATATCTAACTTCTCTATAGATTGATGGAGAAGCACTCTTCATACATCCATATCCCAGTCCCAATTAGCATTATACCTGCACAGAAACTATTGAGGAGTGAGCAAAACCACAGGCTTAGTGAGCTTATCCCTTACTACTATTGGTCACGCAAGTTATCAAACATTAATTATGTATTCATGAAAATCTATCTACACACAATATGAATGCATATGTGATGAATGCAAGCAACACATCTATGGGAGTCCGGATCCATAGACAATGTAGATTTACCTATCTACATTTTAGTTGTCTCTCATACTTACCCACATGGGACACCTCGCCTTACTCACACGAGGCTGTCTAGTGGTAGCGTCCATCCAGACTTACCTAATACTTAAACGCCATTGGTAACAGCAAATATTCCTAACGTGTTCACGTGATATATGCTAGTTAATATTTAAGTATATATAACGCCAATTTAGTGGTGATTTTCACTAACCATCACCAGTTTATGGTGAATCAGGCAAGTAGACCCCGACTCAGGTAACATCCGGTGCCAATATTGACCATCACCTACTAAAAGTGAATCTGGCGGATAGACCCCAACTCAGGTAACATCTATTGCCACATGACCAGTGGACCTGACTCAGGCAACATCCATTGTCACAACAATACTCAGAAATGTCCCATGTTTATCTCATAAACTCTTTTAGTATAGATTCGTCCTTCTTAAAGGATATAAAAAGCAATCTGGATATTCCAAGTCAATTTCTTTAAAAATACATTTCAAAATACTTTTGATTTCAAATTCAGGACATTTCTTACAAGGATCAAGCACATGCGATAAGTATATCCAATTAGTTTAGTCGAATTATTATCTTTATCCATTTATTCAGGTGATCATGCAGATGATACCAGTCACATCAATCAATCATTCCACATACAAGCAATACAATCAACATAACAGCAAGCAATAGCAATCACAAGCAAATAGTAGATCATTAGAATTCCCTCACCTGTGGTCCTCGCTAAATTGTTGTGTAAGCTATTAGAAATTCGAGAATTGATCTATTTTTCCTATGAAAATGAAATAAAAGATATTTATTATTCAACTAATCTATTCTTTTATTAGTTCCAAAACTAAAATATTTGAAACAACATATTTACCATATTAATTATGGTATAACTTATACTATAAGTTACACTAATTCTAATTTAAACGTATTTTAGAAATTATATACTCCTTTCTTTTTATGGTTTTACCTAGTGTATTAATCTAAGCCAAATTGATTGAAACTAATCTCCAAATTCTATTACTATATTTACTTTAATTAGCTTAATCAACTTAATATGATTTTACTTAGTAGAATAATTCTATAGTAGCTCTATTTATATTATTTACGATTCATTGTCACTTATTAATAAAATACTTATTAACATAATGTAAATAACACAATTGAACTTCTATGATTGTCTAAGTGTCCTATCTTAATATTTAATTTAATTTCTATTACATGTATTGGTCCTTTGTATAATAAAGAATATTTACTACTTATTATTTATTTTCATTTTGCTTTTCTTGGTCTTAGAATATTTTATATTTTATTTTTATTGGATAATTATGGAGTTCGTACTAAGTAATTTATTACAATTATTATTATCATTTTATCTCGTCCCTTAGCTTGACCGGTTATAGCAACAAATTCCTATTTCTAATTATTTATTTTCATCTTATTTCTCTTGATCTTATTTGATATTAAATATTTTTATTGAGTAGTCATAGAACTCATTCTCAATAAACTGATATTTCATTATTACTGTTATTATCAATTTTAGACTATTCTTTAATTTGTAGTATCTAATATTTATTTCCTATCATTTAATCTTATCGTGTTCCTCTTAGTCTACTTTATGTATTTATTTTGTTATTTTTGGAAATCACATGGTTCATAATTTTAACTTATTAAATTTTCTATTCTTATATATCTATCCTAGATAATTGTTTAGAATATTTATAATTCATTTTTATTTGTTCAATATATTAATATTAGCAATAATATTATAAGTGATATTTTTCAATAATTTTAGGAGTTGCTAAATTACATTTGTCATACTTTATCATTTCCTTTTCGAGTATTGTAATTATTTCTTATTTACATACTATTCTTCTTCATTGCACATATATATGTATATAATATAATATAATATAATATACTGATTTTGGATGAACAAGCTTGATCTGGGAAATTTTACATGTACGCCGGCAACAAACGCCGCTGGCTTTGATTCTTAGATGTTGGCGTTCATGTAAAATTTTATTTTGTTCAAACATTAGCGAACGCAGGCTCAAAGGTTGCCAGCATTCAATGAACACTGCCGGCATTGGGGTGTATGCCGCCGCTTTGAATTCCAGGGCCAGCATTTGTATAAGAATTTTCGTGTTTCAAAATTTACGTAGCCTTTGTTTCAACTATGCTATTTCTACGTAGCTGGTCTATCCTTATAAGCCGCCGGCTTGAGGGGTATAAGCTTCCGGCATAGGGACGACATTGATACTGCTCATCATCTTCCTCATTTTTCCTATGTTCGTAAATTATTTTTCTTGTTTTATTTATGTATTATACATTTGTTTATACTACTTCTAAGTGTTTATACATGTTACATATACTTATATATCAACATATAACATATTAACATGCATTTAATCCTTTTTATGATTCTAAAGAATATAACTAGAGTTTTTAGTGTAACTTACCTTGTTTGAAATTGTTTGATGATTCTAAACCTTCTCTAGGGCTTCAATCAATCCTTGATGGCTTCCTTTCGTAAGCTTGGTTTGGTGTTTTAATAGATTATGTTTTAAAGTTATGTTTGTGTATCTGTAGTTGATGGTTTGGGCTTTTGTTTTATTAGGAAGAAGGTGGAGAACTTGGCTGCCAAAGGAGAATTAATTATTTTGTTCTCTTGCCAATTAAAGTGTCTTATATATATATACACAAAAGAAGGAAAATAACAAAAAGGCAGCAGCTACTTGGTCGAGAAGGAGGAGTTTTTTTTTTCCCTCCAATTTGCAACTTGATCTTGCATGATTTGTTGCATTTAATGAGTTGCATATTTGGC
The DNA here is from genome assembly GCA_024138025.1 of Combretum micranthum. Taxonomy (NCBI): domain Eukaryota; kingdom Viridiplantae; phylum Streptophyta; class Magnoliopsida; order Myrtales; family Combretaceae; genus Combretum; species Combretum micranthum. The sequence goes on along the minus strand of JAMXBD010002701.1, from coordinate 33,461 downwards.
AAATTTTGATTGATTTATGTGTTAGTTATCTTGACTTTATGGAGCAAATTTTGGGGAATTTGTTTGGGAATTTTGGCTGTGCAAACTTGGAGAATTTCCCACCGTTATTCCTTTGCAACTTGCACCATATACATATAAATTGATTTTAAAAAATGTAAGGAGGATAGGATATAGATATACAAAAACAAAGAGAAGATGATGAATTTATAACGAACAACTATGTAAGGAGTGGGGAAAAATATAAACTTGTGAAAAAAATCAATTTTGCGGGTCTAAGTGATAAGTATGTTAAATACTGATTCGATAATATTTTGAGATGAAAAGGTTCATATTCGTGTTATTAAATATTTTAAACACTATGATATACATAGAATTTCTATTAAAGATTTGTGTACATGTGTTTGAATTTTTACTTTTTGCTTGGAATTTGTGCAACCAGGGAGTTTCAAAATTTAGAGTTATGAAACGTGAAATCAAATGGAAAAAAATATAAAGGAGTTAGGTTGAATGGAAATATAAAAAAAAAAAAAAGATGATAAATTTATAACCAATAAATATGTAAGGAGTGGGCAAAAATATGACTTGTGTAAAAAGTCAATTTTGTGGATCTAAATAATACTTATGATAAATATTGATTTGATAATATTTTTTAAAAATTTACATATTAACATATTAAATATTCTGAATACGATAGTATACATAGAATCTTTAGTTTAATATGCTTTTACTTTTTGTTTTTATACCTGCTCGTAAATTATATTGTATCTATTTAAAAGTTTTGTTTAGTGGTATTTTGATAAATTAATAATTATATTGCCCATAATTTGACTTTATTATAAATTTATAAGATTTGAAATTACATATGAATTAATTTCTATTTATAAATTTATTCTAGAGTTTTTAATAGATTAGAAATTTAATTTAATTTTATATTTGTTACTTGGTTCTTTTTACTAATTATAAGTTACTAAATCAGATCAAAATTTTAGTTTCTATAGACTTAGAATTATTTAACTTGAAGGAATTAATATTTTTCGAATATTAAGACTTAGTTTCTTAAATATTAAATAGTTTTCTTTATTTTTATTTTGAATATTATGAACTTTTAAAGTCTTAGTGATAAATATTCTTTATTCTAATTTGTTTATACTTAAAATTTAAGTTGCGAAAAATTTGGAGTGATTTCTGATATTTTTATTATAGTTCTTTCATGATTCTACGTTTTATTTATAATATTTATTATAATTAGGTCATGAAAAATCAAGGGGATTACACTATTGCCACAAGTATAACATATTTAACAGATCTCCACTTGAAGAGCATTCTATGGTTTCTATGAAGTACTTCCAAATGGATGTAGTCTTCTTCTTAGGTTATCTCGAAGAATTGCTAGTCATGGCAGAGTTCGTGTTACTCTTTGATGGGAATGATTGGTTTGTTAGGGTAAAAGCTGTCGCCTACAAATAAAAAAAATTATAGTTAATTGTATGATTGTCACAAAGGAAAAGCAAACATAGCGAAAAGTTACCATTTTCCCATCCCCACTCGCTGTAAAAGGTGGTCATGTAGCTATTAGTGGGACTTGAAATACCTCGTTGTAGTTGCTTCTTGCTCAGAGATATATTTAGGCATTGGTGGCAAAGACATTGAAGTCAAATATCCAGGTTTCCCATCTGATTCATCAAAATGGTGAATCCTTACGTAGTGTTTGGATATTGATTATAAAAAACCCACGAATCATCAAATTCGTTAAAGTTAGGAATATTACTTGGGGTGTTGGTGTTTTTGGTTATTTCGATTTTTGAAGATAAAACGGATAAGTATCAAGTATGTTGACAGACGAAACTTGTAAAGGAGGTTAGTTGAAGATATTTGTGTACTAGAAAGCTTCAAATTTGGCAAAATTATAAGTTGATGCCATGCACAACATATATAGCCAAAATTATAAGTTGGTGATGAAAAAAAAAAAACAATGTGGGCACATTGCCAACGTACCTAAGCTGTCAACAAAGTTCTTTCTTTTTTTTTTTTTTTTTCAAAGGCGACAAGGGCATGTCACAAACCAACATGCCCACATCGTCGACGAACATGGGCATGCTGCCGACCAAGTTGCCCATGCTACCAGTGAACATCGGCATGTCTCCAGCTAATGTGCCTACATTGTCAGCCGAATTTTCTTTTTAGTTATAATGGGCATGTTGGTCGGTGATGTGCCTACATCGGCCACCAAGGTGGGTACGTCGTTGACCAACGTGCCCACATTGTCAGACAACATGCCTATGTTAGGGTTTTTTTATTTTTAAAGAACATGCCTATATCTATTGTAAAGACCCGACCTACTAATCCTATGATTAAGTAAGTCAAGTCCCTAACCATGTATAATATTTTTCATATCATACGTAAGGTTGTCCTAAATCTAACAATTTATGTGAATTGTTTGTTTAAAATCACTACAACTTGATACAAGACTTTTTACAAAAGAATTACTCATCTGAGTAATCTATTCATATAGAACATTTAAGGAGATAATATATAACTTGGTGTTAGGCACATGACACAACAAAACTTACATAAGTTTTTACAAATAGGAAAATTAGACTTAAGTCTTTATATACAAACAAGGCTTAACTAACAAGCCTCTATTCAGAATACAAAATACATATTTAAACCAAACAACTTGTTCAAAAATTTTCTTCCTTGCTATCTTGTACTCGGTTCCTAATCGCCCCACTCATCCATAAATTTTTCCCAATCCGACCCATAGCCCATACCATCATAACAGTCATCATCACCTGAAAAATAGCAACAGTGAGCCAAAGGCCCAGTACACAGTAACAGTATGCAAAAGCGTAGTGACAATTATACCTAGACTAATGCAATGCAACACTAATGTTTCATTTATCTTTCTTTTGTATTCATTGATCAAGTCATCATTGGAGGATTCAAACTCCGGAACAAGCCATGGGATTATGGAGATCCTGAGTAACGCTCACGACGCTTAGAGGGTTGATATAGATAGCCCGAATACCTATATCTCCTAGATAACGTTATATTGAAAAGAATAATCTCATATAGGTTATATAGCTGTTACTCAACTTCACTTATCTCAATCCATAATATAAATTAGTTCACATGCTCCCATAAACATTGAATTAATTTATACTACTTCTTTGCAAGAATAAGTAAATGTTGCTCAGTTACTAAATTTCCTATCGATTATCTGCCGAGCCTAGTCATTGCATCATGACTATTAGCCTAAGCACCTACACTAACATATCATTGCATCATGATAAGTTACCGCTCCTCATACCAGATTCAACAATGAAAAACACAAGCAATTCAAGCATTACTTAAGTCAAATTAAAACTTATATCAAATTTAAGTATGCCTATCTTAACAAGCATACAAGTAAGTTACTGCGTATCTGTGCTAGCTCGAGAATTAATAGAGGTGGCCGAGCGGGAGTCAATCACTGTTCAATGAGATTATCGCAATATCATACTTAATTTAAGCACTAAATATTTAGTTGCAAATATAATTAATTAAAGAAATTCAAATAAAATAATACAATGTCATAATAAAGTATTTAAACATCTTATTATATCATAGAACGTTTAATAAATATTTAATTGATCATATACCAAGCTTTGAAAAATTTTGAAGAAAGTTTTTGAAAATGAAAAGTGCAGGGGATACGTCGCCCTTCAAAGCAGGTGGCTTTGAACCGGTGCACAATACATTATAGTTCAATACTGCCAACACTGGCAGCATTCAAGGATACGCCGGTAGCTTCCATTCTATGCCGGTGGCTTTGATCCGGTGTAGAATACAACTTTAAATTTTCAAACATTTCCGAGAGGTACACGGGATTGGTCCACGCCCGTGAATACCCCCAACACCGACAGCGTATCCGTGTACGCTAGAAGCCTTAGATCCTATGCCGGCGGCCTTGATCTCGGCATTAAAAATTGAAATTCTATTCTCATTCCATACCACCCCTAAGTCGGCGGCGTTGGAACCCTAATAGCCAGCATACATTTTGAAAAATAAACACTGGCAGGATTTTCCAGTGAAAGCCGACAGCATTTAAGCGGCTTTAAGAAAATTGATTCTGTTCACTTCCAACACCGCCTCTACGCTAGTAGCGTTGAAGTGCCAGATGCCGACGTCCGCTCAATTTTAAGCCTGTACGAAAATGTTTTTGTTTCCCCTGTTTTATTACAAAATTTATTCACTTCAAAATTCTCCAAACTTAATCTAAACTTTCCAAAGCTTGTTATATGTTTTAAACACTATCCTAACAACATAAATTCTACTTCTAATCATTAAAACACCAATCACACTTCAAATCCACACTTCAACTACCCAAATTATCTTTATTCCTTCCCAACACTCCATATAACTACCACAACACATAAACAAACTTACACAATAACAAAACACAATCCAACCTAATTTCAATGCATGAACAAGCAACTTAGATGTCATTAAACTCATTCTATCCAAGATCTCATATATACTATAAGACATGAAAATAAAACAAAAGCTATACTTATATTAACTCACATGAATATGCCTTGTCTTGGAGAGAATTTTGATTCACAATGCTTGATGTTATCTTTGGTTTGGGGCTTGGAATTTGGAATGAAAGAAGAAGAGAAAGGAAAGAAAGAAAATGAAAATTCAAACTAAATGAAAAGGCTGCCAAAAGAGAGCCTAATTAAGCAAATAGGCTCATTTGGGTTTATTTAGGCATGAATATTGGTATAACTAAGAGAAATTTCTGTCAACTATTCTTAAGAAAAACCAAAGTTGATTTTATAGATTTAAACATAACTTAACATATTAATGTACAAAAGACACAAATATTAACTAACTATACACACATTAATATATATAAAACAATGACATTAATTTCATTACATATGCTAAATAACACATATGAAATGTTCAAATTATACTAACTTAAACACATTTAAACTATTACCAAACACAACTCTCATATATCGACATGTTCATTTAATTCAATAATTAAGATAAATAAACATATACATGGAAATTAAATAGAATTAAATTTAGATCCTTTCATCTATAAATACCTCTAGGACATGGGCATGTTACATACTTACTTGTTGACTAAAATTGTCTTTCTCATAAAAAAATTTCCAACATTATTAAATTTTTCTATAACATATATTCATTATAAATTCATGGAGGGTACTCAAAGTTTACATCGTCATAGTGAAAAACATGCAAGACATCGCTACCAGAATAGCACACCTTCACCATCCCTTCCTTCTCCACTTCAAATACGTCGTCATATCCATTTGCCTTCCTCGGCCATGAAAGCAAGATACGGATAAGAATTATATTCTCGTCTCATCCTTATGGGAAAGGATTATGATATGAATAGGTCAAATGAGTGGCATAACTTTACCGATGCTTTAAGTGCTAGAGGTTTGATTGCACTAATGAAGCTTCTGAGTGAGATATACATTAATCTCATTTATATATTTTACTCAAAAGCTACCATAAACGAGGTCATAGAAGATCCTAATGTGATTCATTGGGTGGATAGTAGACGCCAAACTTCAGTATCAATCACCACTTATATGTTTAGCTATGTAATCTACATTACCCCATATTTCATTAACGATCTATTCCATCTCACCGAAGAGGGTGAGAAGTTGCACATAAACTAGGATATGACCAACTCATTCCACCGGATATTTAACGTGGCTAGTGCTCTAATGTCTACTAGTGAGTGTCAAGCTAACCAATTGAAGCACCTAAAACAAAAACATCTTTTACCGATTTGTAGACTAATCTACCATATAATTAGCTACAATATATATCCAACAATAAATTCAAATAACATATCTATTGAAGACATCTTCATCATATGATGCTTTATATAATGCAAGATAATTTATTTTGTTAAATATAGTCTTATAATAAATGAATTGAAGGTTATTAGTTATTGTGAAAGAAAATTGAATGGTATTAGTTATTGTGAAAGAAAAAAAAGTAAAGGGAGAGAGAAAATGTCATTTAAGTAATAAATGTGATTTGAATCCATGATCTCTGCTTACAAAACTAAACAATTTACTACCTAAGCATATATTTTACAATATTTTAAGTTGCTTTATAAAATATACTCTATAAAATATACATATTATACTTGTATTTTTTTTTTTTTTGTGTAGTTTAAAAATTGATATGGTGATGTGCACCAACTTATGTGATGGCTAAAACCTACTCAAATGAATAATGTTCAACACAAAGGAGGATCTTATCCAAGATATAAAGTCATTCCATATTCCATATCAAGAAACACTTACATATCACCTATATTAGGCATAGCATCTATTACTTACAAAGCCTTTCTTAAACCATGAGCTTGCTTTAGACAAGTTAAATTTCCTTACCACATTGATTTTAATTGGACGTGCTATGATCATGTGTCGACAAAAGTCATTGTTTACATTAAAGTTTAAATAGCCATGGAGGCTTGTTATCTGTCATGAGTTAAGACCTTAACAATGGACACCCTTAATAATTTGATTGCCGGTTGTATTTGATCTCCATATCAAGAAATTATCCTAGAATAGCAATGATCTACATTTATGCCCATATAATACTTTAAATAGTAGCATTCTAATGCTCGAGTGGTAACTGTTGTTATATGTGAATTCCATTAAGGGTAAGTGTTGATCCTAACTCCTTTTATATTCTAAGATATATATGTATGAAACATGTCCTCTAAGGTTTGTATTTTTCTTTCTATTTACCCATTTGTTTGGTTGTGGTATGTAGTACTAAACTATAATCAAGTCCTTAAGGCTTTTTATAAACTTACCTAAAATCTAGAAACAAATCTTGGATCTCGATCTGATACTATCCCTACTAGCACATCGTGTAACCTTACTATGTCCTTGATGTAAAATCGTGATGATTTTTCCAAAGAATAAGTCATGTTAATGGTTAGAAAATGAGCTTACTTAGTAAGTTAATCAACAATAATCTATACAGCATCATGGCTAGTATTGGTCCTTGGTAAGGAACTAATGAAATCCATAGAAAATTGATCCTACTTCTATTTAGATTGGGTAATGGTTGTAATAGCCTACTCGATCTTTGATGTTAAGCTTTTACCCTTTAGCAATCCTCAAATTGGACAACAAAATTTACTATATCTTTCTTCATTATTTTTACTAATAAGCATTTTTGAATTCTTGGTAGGTCTTAATTTCGCTTCGATGAATGGTATATCCAGAATAATATGCCTCTTGCATCAATTTCTTCCTCAATTCTATATCATTAAGCACACATAATCTATTATTATTTTGAGAACCCCTTCTCCATCTATTTACCTTGAGGATCACTTTGAATTATCTCTTGAAGTTAAAATTTTGCTTCTATGCATCCTTAATTCGTTGAAACAAGGCAAGTACCAAAATTAGATTAGCAATCTTGATTTCCAGATCTTGTAAGGTAAATTCCAAATTCAACTTTTCAAATTCTCTAATAGCTCTTTTTGCTTTGTGAACATTGAATCTATTTCTACATAATTTTACGACTTAAAGCATCTATGTGTTTTAATTCTTCTCAGATGATAGTCGATGCCTAAATCATAGTCTTTTATCAACTCCAACCATTTACATTGTCTCATATTCAATTCGTTTTGAGTAAACAAATATTTTAAACTCTTGTGATTAGTATAGACTTCACATCTGTGTCCATACAAGTAATGCCACTATATTTTCAAAGCAAAAATGATGTTCGCGAACTCTACATCGTGTGTCGAATTATTCATCCTGTGTGACCTTAGTTGCTTGGATGAATATACAATTACCTTTTCATTTTGTATTAGCACGCATTCTAATCCATTTTTTAATGCTTCATTATGAATAGCACATAGGTCTTTATCATTAGGCCAAACCAATATTGGAGTTAATACCAATCTCCCCTTCAGCTCTTGGTAACTTTACTCTCATTTCTTATTCTATTCAAATTTCTCATTCTTTCTCGTAGAGGTTGGGCTATTCTCAAAAGTCTTGAACAAGCTTCCTATAGGACCTAACTAACCCTAAGAAACTTCTCACTCCGGTTATAGTTTCCACACTTTTTCATTTTACAATGGCTTTTATCTTTTCAAGATCCATTGAAATTCCTTCTCCTAACACTATGTGTCCAAGAAAGGATATACAACAATTTAGCAAAACGTTACACATAAACAGTTTTGCATATAACTTGTTTTCCTTTAATATGGTAGTGAATTATTCATAAATGGACTTATGCCTTGAAGTCTATGATAAGTTTGGTTGAGTTAAATTGGCACCTTAAATGCATTCATAAAGTTTTACTGGTGTGTCTGCATATAGTGCATGACCTTTTACATTGTGAGTTGATATTAAATTTACGAATGCAATTGTGCAATTTTTTAGCTTTGTTAAAACTATTATAACTTGTAGTATTTTTATTGTTGTGTTGGTGCTTAGATGGTACGATATCAAGATTGGAATTTATAATTAGCTCTTAACAAATGAGTGATTGTATCTTTTGGTTAGGTTCAACACTTGTGAATGAAGTAATGTTAAGTAACTTGGGTGATTAAATTGAGTGATGAGAAGTTTGTCACTTTATTGATGGTGCTTGATTACTATATGGTGAGAATTGTGGTTGTAGTCTACATACTTCTGTGATGAGTTTGATATGTTTGTTGTTAGGATTATAAGTGTGTTTTCAATCTTGACAATAAATGTGGAAGGTGTTGTGTATTGATTCTTTGGTGTTAGGATTATTGATGTGTTTTCAATATTGATAAGAAATAGTGGAAGGCATTATTTATGTATGCTTAGGAAAAATTACTCATTAGACAAGTATCATTGTAGATTTTTTCTTCTCTCTTTTTTTTAAAAGTTGACATTTGGTTAAGTAGAGTTCTTAAATATTTCATCCTCATTAATAAGGAAGAGCATTGAATTTGATTACATTTTTTAAAAAATAAAACAATTTGGTGTAATGTTGCTTATTGCTTAAATCATATAAGTTATGCATACAATGATTGTTCAAAATATTATTGATGCAATCAAGAACTCACTCTTGTGCAAGCAAGGACTTAAGTTGGAGCTCACCTTCAACTCTCACACATGTAGTCTAGAGTAAATCGCTAAAAACTAGCTATTAAAGTAGAATAAGAGCAATAGATGAAAGAAGGAAAAAATGGATAGTGGCTATTTTTTTTAGAAGCTGTAAATGCATTTCTTAGACTATCTTTACCCCCTTTCAACCTCCTTAGGCTCTTAATGGACAAATCAATAATTTAAAAAGTCTTTCCTTTAAAATTCTCTCTACTTTATTCGTGATTTTTAAAAAGAGTACTTAGTAATGACTAATTTCATATATAAAATAATTAAGTTCCATCGTTATCAAATTAAGAATAAATGATATTATGAATGTCACAATAAATCATATATCCATAATTAAGGGCCAATAGTAAGTTAAGGAGTGTGTTTTGTCTATTAAGAATCTCTACAAGGAAGTGCTTAACATAAGAACTTATGTTGAGAATTCCATGTTAAAGATAACCTTAGAAAATTATTTGATATTAGTGGATTTGTTGCTTGTAATATAAATAAGAGATAATGTTAAAATATATAATTAGATACTTGAACTTTAAAATTGATATTGATTAATTTAATACCTGAAAAGAACTTGACAAAGGTATTGATGGTGTGCTTAAAATGTTTTTTCATGTAGTAAATTAATCATTTTAAATTACAAATACTTAATTATATATTTTATAAAAATTCAATTGCCATTCGCGATAATAATCTTATTTTATATAATCAACTAAATAAAACATCAACACTATAAAAAGAAATTTATCAAATTAGAAATATTGTCACGTGTTTTTTTGGTAACTAAACACATGTCATGTGAGACACATACTTAGTCACCGAAATAATAATGTAACAGCATCGTTAATAGATTAAATATTTATCCCAATACTATGATAATAGATAGATAATCATCATTTTAAATAGAATTTAAAGGGGAGAATCCATTCCTCAAGCTTTTGCTTAATTCACCCCTTAATTTAAAAAAAAAAAAAAGGCAGAATCAAAAGTTCATCGACAACAGACAAACAAACCAGCCAATGAGACAAAAGTCTTAAAATCCTGTAAAACAAAACATAAAGTAAACAAAATTAATAATTTTAAAAGCATAAAATAAGAAAAGGAAAAACCAAATAACAAGGTGTCAAGGTCCTCCTTTCATACTTTTCCACCACTTCAGTTCAATCACCATTCACCACTCACTCTCTCTCTCCCCCCAATTCCTTTCATTTTCCCAAATTATTTCGTACGCCCAAACACAGTCTCTCTCTACTCCAAAGTTCAGATCAAACACTTCCATTTCCATGGCTAAACCCCACAGACCTCCTCACAAATCTGGCCGTCAAACCTAGCTTCATGCATAGTAGCCACAATCTTCCTCCTTTTCGTAATCATAGTAATCCTGATCGTCTTCTTCACCGTCTTCAAACCCCACGACCCCAAAATTTCCGTTAACGCCATCCAACTCCCTTCCTTCTCCATCTCCAACAATACCGTCAACTTCACCTTCTCCCAGTACTGCTCCGTCAAAAACCCCAACAAAGCCGTCTTCACTCACTTCGACAGCTCACTCCAGCTCCTCTACGCGGGCAACCAAGTCGGATTCATGTTCATTCCGGCTGGAAAGATCGCTGCTGGCCGGACTCAGTACATGGCTGCTACATTCGCTGTGCAGTCCTTCCCGATAACGGCAGCACCGGCCGCGGCGACGGCGAAGGTGGCGGAAGAGGTCGCGGGAATGGGGACCGGGACTGGAGTGGGGCCAGATCCGACGGTGACGGATGGTTTCGGGTACGGAGGAATCGGGCCGGGCGGAGGTCGGTTGGGGCCGAGCTTGGAGATAGAGAGTAGATTGGAAATGGCGGGTAGGGTTAGGGTTTTGGATGTGTTTACACACCATGCTAGGGCTAGAGCTGACTGCAGGGTGATTGTCAGTGTAAGTGATGGCTCTGTTTTAGGATTTCATTGTTGATTTTTATTTTTTGTGTTTTTTGACTGGGAGGTAAATTTTTAGGAGGTTTTTTTTATGGATAAAGTAAGTGTAAAATATTGTTGAAATTCTGACATCCTGGAATGTACTGATTGAATTACAAATTTGAACTTTCTTTTGTAATGTAGCAAATTTGTAATTGTATCATTGTAGCTACAATTTTTAAATATCCTCAGGTTATGGATTATTTAGATTTTTTTTCTTTTAATTTTTGTTTGTATTTTAAATGGAGATTTTTTTATTGTTTTTTAAGGTTTTATGTTAACTTAAAATAAGTTTTGAATACACTGGATTTAACTTAAAACTTAAAAGGGGTGCAAAGTATGAGTGATTATAAAGTAATGTTTTATAATGGAGGAAGGAGAAGAGCGTGAAATTAGGGATGAGACGTGATGGTGGAGAGTACTGAAAAAGGAAGGAGGGTCTTTTTTTCAGTTTCCACTTTCCACTCAATACTTCACTACTATTTTGCCCACTGTAAAGCTAGTTTCTTTGGAGAAGGAAAAAAAAAAAAAAAAATCAAAGCGAACAATCATTTGCGAGTAGCTCTCCAACCTAATGTCATCTCTTGATATCTTAAATGAGGTTATTTAAGAGGTAGTTAGGATTGGATTCGGATTGGTTTGGTTCAATTTTGGATAAATTATATTAGAAGGTCCTACTACTTGGAGGTAATTTATTTTGGATTCTAAGTTTTGAAAAGCTTAAAAGAGATTTTAACTTTTGAGGGCAAATTTATTTAAGGTCTTAGTATTTGAAGTAATAGGTCAATTTTGGTTCTCGAGAACATGTGTCAACACGTGTTACTTTACAAAGTTTATATTGTAAACCACAATAAAATATTTTATGAATATATCATATAATCTATAGTTCTTTATAAAATTGGTTATCCACCAATAAAATAAATTCAATAATCAATATATAATAAGTCATAATTTATAATTTTCAATAAAATTATCAAATCAATTATCTACTAATAAATTTAGCGAAAATAAAAAAAAATCATCTATTAATAAAATTCATCAACGAATAACATGATTTGTTGACAAAACACATTAAACAAATAATATACAATAAGAGTTTATAACTAAATAAATAAAATATTATACTTCATAAAATTAAAAACTATTAAAAAAATAATAGTTTATCATCAACAAAAAAATATATCATGAGCCTAAAAAATAAATTTAAAAATTAACAAGTTGATTTTAATCAATATTTACAAAATAATAAATATCAAATGGCATCATATGAATATATATAATATTTAATTAATAATCATAAAAAAAATTTATACTTATAACTTATAAATAAAATATATTATTATATATTTTTAAAATGGTTTCGTTTAATTTTACGAATTTGTTTGTTTTACTTTTCAAACCAACCATAAATTTACAAATTGGTTTGGATTAGAAAAAATTTAAACCAAATTGTAAAAAAAAAAAAAAAAAAAATCATATTTTCAATTTAGTTTTGTTCGGTTACGGATTGGTTGCTTTTTCTGCACACCCTAAGTAGCAAGTTCTAAGGATGATGTATCTTATTCGATTTTCTGCTACCATTATAATATATAAAAAAGCAATTATTTGTTGAGTTTGAAATGCGTATGAAATCTAAGTAATAGGATTTTTCCTTGCAAAATTATCTGTCACTTTATCATTTTATGTTTAATAAGATGGTTTTTTTTACTTTTCCCAAAGTAATAGAATGATTTTACTGCTGTTTAATCTTCCTAATGAAAATCCCGGTCTATACTGCCTGGTTAAAGTTGGACAAAGGATACTTGACTAGCAGTGTCTAATAAAAACCCTTGAAAATCGAAATAGGCTTCTTTCTAGGCAATATATATTTTCTCATTAAATGTTATAAGGTTACTCTGCACATCTTTAAAAAATAAAATAAAATAATTAATATGTAGAATATGTGTATGATATTGACTACATAAATTGGTTAGAAACTACATATTAGGTATGTGTTCTTACCATTTCTATATTTCAGCATTTAGAAGAGTTAAGCTTAAGACATGTAGTTTTAAGTACCTTGATATTCATTGAAAGAAATACGTCAGAAAAGTACCAAAGGGGATGTCATGTATACTGCAAAATAAAAGCAAAGGATGTCCAGACATTATCTATGGGATTTTTATCACATTTATTTCAGTTGATTGTTAACGACAACCTTCCTTTGCGGGAACTCCTATAATCCGTCATGAAAATATTATTATTATTAAATTAATTATAAAAAAATTAGTATCATAAAATATTAAAAATTTTAATTATGATTAAAATAAATATTAATTATTCAATAATATAACAGAATCGAATCCGTCTTACCTACCATTAAACTAAATGACGCATTATATATATATATATATATATATTTTTATTGAAGTTGGACTAAGGAGCCCGGAAGACGTAAAGTATGATAAATCTGTAACATACATAAAACTTAAATCTAGTACCGTGTTTAGCGGGAATCAAGGATCAACGGACATTGGCCGGTCGGTGGAGGAAATCAGGGACACTATTAAACTTTTTTTTTAACCGTTTATTTAATTCGGGTAAGAAGAGGGGAAATAACATGATTATTTTAACTCGACCGGGAAAAAAAAACATAATTATTTAAAAAAAATATTTTTATATCAGCTTTAAAAAATGGTTCCTATTCCTTGTTTTCTTTAAGCTTGGTTTGAAATTTACGTCTTCCATTCCATTCTTTCATATATGAGACTTTTTTTTTGTCCTCACTATAACAGAAAGGGATAATTCAAATCTGAGACCTCTCACTTGAGAGATGTTACTAGACTACAATATTATTGGTCATATATAAGACCTCAGTAGAAATAGAAAAAGACTAATAAAACCAAAAAATCAAACTGAAACTAGAAACCTAACTAGAAAAATATGGTTAATCAATCCATCAGTTTTCATTTAGGATCATGATTTTTATTTTTATTTTTATTTGTTTTTTGTCGTTTTTGTTTTTTTTCCATTTGTGACTATGAAAAACCAACGTTTAATTTGAAAAAAAAATGAAAAGACTATAAAGTTTTAATTTGTATAATATTATATTAAAGCTATATTCCTAATTTGTTATTGATTTTATAGTTATTTAACTTGTTAATTTGTAAATTTTGAATATAATTGTGATATTTAACTTGTTAATTTGTAATTTTTAAATGTAACTATTAAACAAAAGGGTTTAACTTTTTATGGAACAATTGAAAATATGGTTAACTGCAACTTCCGATTAATTATTATGTTAAATGGTTAAAAATTGAAAATAGAAAATGTTAACAAAAAAAAAAGGTTAACCATTAAAGCGGTTAATAATTAATAATGAGCCAATTTAGGCTTGAGATTTTAAAAAAATTGATTGTTTTGGTTCGGTCAAAAAATAGGATCATAAATTGGTTAACTGAACCATGCCCACACCTTGACCTTACTCAAGAGGATGTGTACTTGTCAAATGGTTTTCATGCTATTCCATAGCTTTAGATGATTAATGTAAAGATGATGCTTATGGTTTAAGATCTATTTGTTTCATGTATTTTTATCATTTTTACTTAGAGCAAACGGATATGATACAAATATGATACATATTTGATACATATACTATACATACAAAAGTCAAACAATCCAAAAGGCCCTTATTCATTTCAACAATATTATGCCTAGAATGGAATGGATTGAAATAAAGAGAATGGAATGATTAAGAGAATATAAAATCCATTCCTCTATTTGGATATGTCTATGGAAAGGAATTGAATAGAACAAATTGTTTGTTTACAAAAGATACTCTTTGTTGAGTTTAAATTTTGATTTTCGATTCAATTTTCTTTAATCCAATTTACATTAAACCAAAACTCATTTGACATAAACCCTCGATTAAGAATTAAAGGAAATTTCTAATTTAAAAAAATTTGGAGTTGCCACCCGATTGAAATTGGGAAAAAGTTAAATTAGGACCAATTGGTGTGTTGATTCTAATTTTGCTATTGATTTATGAAAAATTGCTTTTTAAAAATAATTACCAGAAATTCAGGAGTTTGAGAGCTATCATATTAAAACATAAACGGTTACCACCTTTGATTTTCCAATTATGAATCATTCCCTCTTACATCCTAAATAATATTCTTATGTAATATTTACAAAGAGTTTTCTAATTTTATCAAAAACTTGTAAGATAAGTCAACTTGATCACATTTCACAAAACAAGGAACTAATATCTACATGTAATAAACTAGGTAACAACATTCACATCAAATTTACGACAATAATTTTTTCCTTTTTAGAGTAGCCCATTAGGTGCCTACATATCCACTATTGAGATTGGGTAATATATGGTTCTTTTTTTTGTAAAAAATTTTCATTTATTGGTTAATTTTAATTCTGAAATCTTATCACTTTAAGGTTATTAAAATTTCTCTATTTTTCCAAAATGAAATGTTTATAAATCACTTAAAACCATAAAATATTTTGCTCAAGTATTATCCGGTTGTGGACACACGCTGGTATTTATGGTCAAGGTCAAATATCTTCTGAATGACCTTTACATCTGTCAAATCTCATGTTATAAGCTTCCATCTTTATCTTTAGAGTCTTCATGCTAGCCTTAATCACCATTTAATTCTCATTAAATATCTTCTGAATCACCATTTAATCCCCATCAAATTTACCTATTCGAAGTCTTCACAATGGGGGTATTATCTTTCAATTTTTTTCTTAATACTTGCCAACTATTTAATAGCCATAGCATCTATTAAATCTTAATACACACCATTTGTCCTCTATCCTTTTTTTTTTTCCTTTTCTTTTGTTTTAGGGATGCATTCATGAATTCCTTCCATACATCTTTTCTTTACTCGTATATAACTATTATTTCTAAAAGCACCATCCTCCCTTCATGAAAAAACATTAGCGTGAAGAAAGTCTAATCCTTTCCCAATAATATTCAACCTCTCACATCTTATCCCATGTCATTAATATCATCAATTTCAATTGCTCCGGGATTATATCCTTCATACATAATTTCCATGTGTCTTTGTCATTGGAGATAGTATATTTATTTTTCATTGAAAATCAATTTCAAGACCAACGAGAGCACGTTTCAAGCATTGTCACGTATTGATATTTTAACCCACTGAACCTGCTAATGTATCTAATATCTTCAAATAATTTTTTTTCTTTCATACAGATATAATCATCACCCCCATCATATATATGCGGAGTGGAGTCGCCAAAATGTAGATGAGTGGATTAGATTGTAATTATCTCGTGTGTGCAGCGTTTAACTCATGTTACATATAGCTTAAAAGGAGTGACTTGGCAATGACACGTAATAATGACTTATGGAGAGATGACATGGATGAGGAGTAAGCAATCTCAGATAGCTCGAATACACAAATGACAGGTAGAGGAGCTATGCAGCTTCAACCTCATAGTTCTTAGAGAGAGGTAATGCGTTCTTCGTTCTGATTCCTGTTTGATCTCTATGATTACAATTCGATAGCATGATGATGTTTCTGTGAATATATGAAAATCTAAAAAATGAGGAGAACTCTTGAGGTATTTATAGACTTTACCCGTTGATGACATCATTAGATCACATGTAGTGTCAATGGCTGAGATGAGTTGTTCTTCTAATGGATCATTGTCAATGGCTGAGATGAGTTGTTCTTCTAATGGATCATTCCATAGGCTTATATAGAGTTTAAGCCCATGGAGAGCTTCTTTTAAGTACATAAGCTTTTCTGAGAAAGGTTGAGAGTCGACAGACCGGTCCTTGCTCTAAGCCTACCACACCAAATCTCCCATAACTCATCCTAAACATAGATTGGACTCTTCAGCCCTGTCACTTAACCTAAGAGTCAAATCTAGATAATTTATATAACAATTAAATTAGCCCTCTACAGAATTAAATAATAAAAGCATTGGAATTGATTGAAGATATATTTAGCATAATCTTTAGTGTTGGTTAGTTGATCTTCTCAAGAAAGAGGACCATGAACAATGGAATACATGTAAAGAACACACTCCACGTAAAGAAGAATAATAATTATCATAAATACCAGCAAAAGAATATAATAATTATCATAAATAAGTTGAATCACATATGGCACGACTAAACCCCCATAACTCTAACTAACAAGATGTAATTCCAAACCTATTACATCAGATGCTTACTTTTATGAAATTAGGGGCAAGTGAATAGATTTTAAAGCTTAGAGACATTAGGCTTCATTCAAAAAAAAAGAAAAAAATATACTCAAGGGATTGAACCAAAGACCACCAATACGAAATACTTACTTGATAACTAATTTAAGCCCCATTTAGGTTACACATGTTGAAAACATTGATCTAAACCATACTTTATGAGAAAATATAAAATAAGAGGCTCATCTTGGGGTTGTAGTCGAGTTGGGATGATATAGTGTTGAATTCGAGTTCGAGATTGACTCAAAATTTCAAAGCTTGAGCTCGACTCATGCTCAATTGAACTTAAAATTTTAAGCTCAAATTTGGCTTGAAATAACATTGCATAATCTCGAGCTTGACTCGGCTAAACTCATTTAGTCTCAATTATTAACAAATATTTTTAATTCTACTCGATCTCAATTGGAATTCAACTAATATCTATATTTGTAGAGCTTGATTATACCCATGAGCTAATTAAGTTAAACACATGAAGTCCAAGTTTGGCTCGATAAACTACTCGAGTAGCTCATGCTCTACTTGATTACTTTTCAATCAAACTTGACAAAACATCGAGCCTGTCACGCCTCAAGGGGTACCCTAAACGTAACAGTCCGCCACACTCAATATTAAAGCTTAAGTATGACAACCTTAGCCATTCCCAAAAGCTTTATATTAAGTGTAAGGCGTGCTTTTACAAATTTAGAGTACCATACATGGAATTATGAAGCCTAAGAAGATATAATAACATATTAAGAAAAGAGGATTCATAATATTCAATTTACTTATAACAATGATCTTTTACAAATTTAGGGACATTTCCCCAATTCATTAATCTATTACAAGAATATTGGTACATCATTTCTAATACTAAACGTCTTAAAATTTCCTTATCCAAAAAGAAATTACCTGACTGCAAGGTCCTCGTGGCCTCAACCACAGGTAAGGGAACTGCAAAAGATATCTATGGGGGTACAAGCTGACAGGCTTAGTGAGAACTATTTCCATAAATAACTTCTTGTAACAAAATTTTAAACAAGTTGTTTAATAAAACAAATGGAATGCAACATACACGTAGGCAAACAAGACATATAGTTTTCTGGGAACTATATGTTGAATAGATTTCCATCCTCCATTTGGGGTTTGGTGATACATAACCTCAAACAAGTAGTTTTAGTAAAAAGATTCATGCTTTCGACTAATATCGCCAAGCATATGAAGTCTACTTGAATTGAGCCTTGCCTTCGGATCTTCCGCCAAGCATTTCCTTAACGCTGCCAAGCAATTGCTTTCGGACACTCCGTCAAGTGTTGCTTTCGACATGAGCTTATCCTTCTCACCCAAGGATAATAACCCAAATAAAATGCGACTTACTTCGTGGTATGCATGAATCCATTTATTTATGATATCATAATATTATTATTATTAAATTTAAGGCGATCAATGAATTTCATACAAAGCGAGTGTTATACTAAAACAAACATTTAGATCAATCCCGACCTTGATATTCTGATTCTTTCAAAGAATTATTTTACATACATATCCATTGGTCTTTTCCTAGCTCTAATGCAGCTAAATTACAAGCACAACAAGTATAGCATTTAAAGGAAATAAACTCACGATGCCATGTCGACTATTCTTCTATACGGATGAGTCGTTCACACACTCCACTCAATCGAAATAATCTTCGGGATATAGATATCCTTCCTCGGAGTCACCTAGCCAAAGAAAATACCCAAAATGAGTATTTCTTGATGATTTTCTTGAATTTTGACAAGACAATGTCAAAAGAACGTTAAAGTTCGTATAAAGGAAAGTTCCAATTTAAAATGGCCATAACTTAGTCATTTTAACTCGGATCGCGCATATAATATACCGATTTCTACCTACTCGAAAAGATTTAATCATTTCGAAAACTATTTTTATTAAATTAAACCATTTAGGCCTCGAAACAGTGGCGATAAAATTCACCACGAATTTTCCAACTCAAAAACAACTTTAGTTCAATCATTCTAAATTTTATTCGATAAATACTTAGTTATCTGTATAGTTGAAAAATCCTCTTTTTATAGCTACATAGCTCATATTCATTCATGCTCAAGTGTTTATTGTCCAATCATGTTTCTTGAGTAATGAAATATTAATTAGAAGTTTAGAAAACTATAGTTTATAAGAAATTCATTTTATGATTGGTTTTGAAATGAATACTTTGATTCTTTTGGTTTTCAAATAATTACTTTATTTTCGACTTATTATTTTTCTAGATGACTTTTTGAAAAACAATTTTTCTGCTTTTCTAAATTCTTGTGTTGGTCTTATGTATGTTCTACACAATCCATCTTTGATTATTTATTTGAAAAGATCTAAACTTGAAAATCTTCATTTCTTGCTTCCTAAGGTTTTTTCTATATTATATTTTCGTAGAAATCATTTTGTATCAAAAATCATTTTCTTTTGAAAAACAAAGGAGGATAATAAATGATTTGAAAAGCTTTTCATAACAAAAGTAGTTTCTAAAATTTGTAGTGGGTTCTTTTGTAATCTTTGAAAAGAATGACTTTATTTTTGTTAAATCATAGATTTTTACTTCACATAAACTTATCTCTAAGTGGTAAAATCTCCTTTTGTCAATTATTTTTAGAACTTGAAATTTTTGGATAATAATCTAAATGAACATAATTTATGAGAAATAATAGCAACAAACAAAAATAACATAAATAATAAAGTCAGGTATTAGGAGTCTTAGCTTTTTCAAGGCTCCCGAGACTAAGAAGTAGACTAGCCCCAAAATAAAAATAAAATGAAAGAAAGAAAAATTTGTTTCAACTTGATGAGGACAAGTCTAAGACTAGAGACTAGTCTTAAAATAACAAGGAATGAATAAATAAATTGCAAAAGAATAAATAAATAAATTGCATTGCATAAAATAAATAAATTGCAAGTGAGCTTATATGCTCTAAAGAATATGTATATATATATAGATAATAATACTTAGATACAGTAACAATAATATGAACAAAAATAATAACATAAACATAAATAGATTTTCATGAACAAGAACAATACATGAACATAATGTAGCTTCCATAATATTTAGTCTTTGGAAACTCACACTATGGTCATGTAAAGTTACATGACATGAGAAGAAGAAAAATAATAGGAAATAATTACCTAAAGAAGACTTTGGTAGTATTAAGTGGTTTTGGTTTTTGTTGTAGGTAGAAGTTGTTTTGGAATTATTTTGAGAGAGTTTTGGGAGGATATTTGGAGAGAGTTTTGAGAAAAGAATTTGAGAGAGTTTTTATAAGGAATTTGTGGGTAGTAATTGTGTGAAAGAAGTGAAAGAGGAGAGGGGTATTTATAGGAAAATGCGGAGTAATTTTTGTATAATTAAATTAAATGAAAATTGAAACAAATTGAGGGAAGAAGAGGAGGGTCATGTGCCGGCCATACATGGAAGGAGAGAAGGAGTGATTTAATTTTTGTATTTTGTAGATTAAATGAAGTAATAAGTAAGATAGATGTGAAATAAAGTTATAGGAAAGGTAAAAAGTAAATGTTATAGGTTATAGTGTGTGTAAGAGTAGGTGCAAGAAAAAGTAGAGATAAAAGAATAGTATAGAATAGTAATGAATAGTGTAATGTAAAGTAGATATGACTAATAAAGTACCGATAGTAAGAAAATATGCGTATAATTGCGCTATCTGTTATTTTTACTTACCGAAAAATTATAAAACTGATATTTTTGAAAACCTTATTTTTTACGAGTCTAACTGTATATTCGGAATATCACGTTTTTCAAGAACTATGTCTGATCGGGTTCGAAACGGGTTACGGTTTTACTAATCTGATCTTTTTATGTTATCTTAGATAATTACGTACTATTCTATATTCTAAACTCCTACTTATTCTTATCGAGTTTCTTATTCGGGATTATCGGACTTAAGCTATTACATCTAACTAGGATTTTGTTGACCATTAGAGTTCCAGTTGACTTCTGTTTTAGGGTTTTAGGTTAAATCGATTCCAAAAATTTTGAGGGTTTACAGAGCCGAACTTAAGTAGTTTATGAATTAGCTTGGTTTATTTGATCCCTAGCTCATGTTATGACTTAAACTCATGATGCAAGGTTTAAATGGGGATATTGAGTGTAGTTAAACTTAAATTAATGATTCATTATTGAAGTAGATAGCAATAACCATTTTATCCAACATGTGTAGTTGCGTCAAGCATTTGTTTCACTTGTGTAACCCATTTATGTTTTGCAAAATAAAATATATATCATGGATTACTTAAAATCAATTTTTGTAACATTATATAATTAGTCAAACTTATTTCAAATTTTCATTTCGCAAAATTTATAACGAGAGTTTATATGAGCAATTTCCAACAAATATCTAAACAAGTAGATGATAAACCTTGAATGTAGCTTTGCGCTCACTCAATTAATCAAGGTGCTATGGGCAATTGAAGAATTGCCATAATTGGTTGAATGGTCTGCCATTGGACAACTAACTAGCATTACATCTTTGTTAACTTGCCTAATATTGACTTGAGCATTGCCCAAATTAAATTAGCATGGCCATAAATTAGTCTAAAAGAGAAACAACTCAAAGAATCTGTTACGCCCCGAGGGTACCCTAGTAGTAATAAACAAGTTACACTTGAATATTATCACTGGATTACCTTCAAAGAATGACAGGTTTTCAAAACAACAGGATCTTTTAAGTTGCTTGATAAGAAATAACAAATACATGAGAGAAATGATTTAGTGAATAACCATTACAAACTATTACAACCCATATATCTTCGTTGAAGTATACAACTAAATAATCTACTCTAATAGTACATAACCATCAAACTAAATTAGATCTGTAGACTTCTAGCTTCAAAGCCCTTACCGGAGCCATATTCCTGGATGTAACTAACCAGGGACGTAAAGTGAACCTGAAAAGACTGTAGGAGTATAAGCGAAACCACAGCTCAGTGAATAACCAGACATACCATACATCACACAAGTCATTAACAATTCATATGCAAATGCAATCACTCAACCATATGCACAGATACAAGTTTGGATGATCTAGAATCCAAACAGGAAAAAGATTTACGCCCTCTTTTTAATGGGTTGAAGAACAAAAACTCAATGACCCACCTGCCCAGGAGAGACTAAGTACACAGGAGAATCAACGATTTCTCGTTTTAATGTTATCACTTTGAATATAGTGGCTTCCACAAACCATCTCCTGCAATCCCCTTAGAAACTCCCTAAGTATTAATCATTTCAAAGCGATTCTACGGGCGACGTTCTTCGGTGCCTTTTAGTTCCTCATAGGACCGCCAGACCAAACAGAACCTTGGAAGACTCACACATTGGATCAACCAAGCAAAAACAGAGATCCGAAATATTAATACGTAGCAGGCTGTCGCAACCATATATGCAATAATGCAATTCGTGCAATGCATGTCCATATTATTTTGTTAAGTCAAAAAGTCTTAATCAATTTTGAGGTGACCATACATCACACACAATCATCATTATACTACAGCACAACACCAACCATTTCGTTCTCGCTTGTATAATGATATTTTAACAATCATACAATTAGATCATATCATACTTTCATCAAACATTCATTTGATTATCTTGCATTACATATTCGAATATTTACAATCACAACCAGTACAATATGACTGAATTACTCACCTGCTCATACCAACTCAGTCGTAGTAGTCCACTGGTAGATCTTCTAATGAGTCAAATTCACCTATTTAAAACAAAATATTCATCAATACAATCTAGCTAAATTCCTACATGTGCCTTGTGTCCTAGACTCGATATTAATACTTAGTATTGTCGTGTTTTTCCTATTTAATCTCGCATAATTGTTTGGTTATTTTTAGAAGTCACATCGCTCAAGAAATTAACTTATTTCAATTTCCATTCTTATATATTTTATCTTGCTAAAACAAATATTAGACTAATATTACTCTAAATATTTTCTTAGTTCTAGGGTTTCAAAAGTTATTAGATATTAATTCTAACGAACTTAAATACTAGTATTATAGTTACTATCTAATACATATTTATATAACCTATACATACTTGAAAGATATAATATATATATATATATAAATTTGGTTTAGGTCAGAAAAGCTTTCGTTGGAAAATTTTAGCTGTAAGCCGGCTCAAGGCCGCCGGCCTAAATCCCCAGGTGCCGGTGTAAAATCATTTTAAAGAAAAATTTTGTATCGAAAGCACTGGTGTTGAAAGCTGCCAGCTTACAACGTACGCCGGCCCTACGCCGCCGGCGTAGATCTCCAGGTAGTCGGCTTACGTTGATTCTTTACGTGAAAATTATTTTACGTAGCCTCTGTTTGAGTGTAAGCCGCCTGTAAGCCGCCAGCCTACCCATGTAAGCCGCTGGCGTACATCGTTTACACTGCCGGCCTTGAGGCAGCGTTGCACTGTTCATCATCTTCCTCCTCGGTTCGATTCTTTTTCTTTGATTTTTACACGTTAGAAACTTACTTAAACTACTTCTAAGAGTTGATATATCATATATAAGGATATATAACAACTTTTGACACATTTAAACACATAAATACATAGGTTTCGATTCTTTGAAACAAAGGCTAGGGTTTTGAAATTTTACCTTGTTGGAGATCTTTGAGTGCAATCCGAAGCTTGTGTTTGTGTTTAATATGTTCCTAAGATGATTTTAAGTCAGTTACAAAGCTTAGATTTGGACAAAAATAACTCGAGTTACCTCGACTTACCTTTGAACTTGTTTTTAAGGGTTTTTGGCTTTATTTTTCCTTTGATCCGTATCCGATTGTTTTGTTCGATTTGTTTTCTGTTTTTGGTTGGTTTTGATTGTTATTTGGGAGTATTTTCGGACTGGAATAGTTGAGTAATTATAGAGTTTGTTCTTCTCCATTATGGTTAATAAACACATATATATATATATATATATAAAAGAGAGAAGAAGAGGTTGCGGCTGTTTCTCCTCCGTTTTTCTCCGAATTTCATCCTCCTTAAGCTGTTATTTTCACAGCATTAAATGTTGATATGAGTTGTCAACAATTGATTGGTTTGGTAGTTGTTTTTGTTGACAAATTTAGGTCAATTATTGAGAAGTTTGGCTCCTTCTTCCTCTTTGCATTTCCACCGAAATCCAGCCGAGATTCATACATATATATATGAGTCTATTTATTTAATTTAGTTTTAAGTTAATTATACGAGTTATACGGTTATTTATTAGCTAATATTTGGAAGTTTTTGTACAAAAATATGTGTATAAAGTTATATGAAACACTTAGAATTTCAAATAATACAAATTGAGGTTATATATATACGTGACTAATTATTTGTATAATTTTATCTCCCGCGATTTGGATTTCTTAAGCTCATTGGGTCAATTTTTGTTTCAGGCTCCGATAGCTTAAGAAAACTCGGTTTAGAATAATAGCGTGACCTGATTATTTATTTGAAGTTTAGATTTTGAGTTATTTGTCAGTTTATATTTTCGTTGTGTATTTAAAAATCTTGACAGTTTATTTTTGGATCATCGTTTTCTAGTTATAAGCGTAAATAATCATTTATGCAGTATTGGGCTTTGTACAGAAATTAAACTATGTTTATATCTCTAATTTTGATACTAAACATAAATTCTTATTAGTAGCTTTTAAATTTAACTAGGGATCTCAAAATTAGGGTTTAAGTCTAAATATAAACTCATTATTAATCGTTTTTCTAGTCTTGAATCATTATCGGGATCAAAACAATCTTTTAATCTTTATATTCACATTTTCTACTTAAATCTATTAGTATATTAGGTTTCGGGTCTAGATATTAGATCATATCTTGAATTAGTTATTCAAGACACAAGATTTCGTTTTCGGTATTAACTAGGGTTAAAGAATCTCTTTATTCGATTCCTAAATCCTTCATTTATCCAAAAATCTAAATATTAACCTATTATTAGACTTCAGTCAGAATCTAAATATATTATCTAGTTTATATAATCTATTATGAAGTCGGGTACTAATATGAAAAATTCCCGGGGTTTACAGAATCTATCTAGATCAAAAATAAGTTTTTTTTTTCTTTTTTAAAAGAGGAGGTGGGGGTGAAACTAGCATATAACCTCATGAATAAGTTAATTCCTATCTATGCATTGCATGTGTATTAAAAAAACTCACTAGAAGTCTATGACTCTCATAAAATTAATCTGACTTTCCACAAGGCATGATTTTCATAGTATTTAGCATTTATACCTGTAATGGTTATAACAATGCTAACTTAATTGCTATTATACCTTATAGATAGGTATATCTAGCATATAGCTCCTTAAGCTTAGCCTGACGTGTTCAGAACATGGGCTAACTTGGCTATACATAGGTTAAGTATTTCCCTAGATCTTGAATATAACCATAAGATCGAGTAGACCTCTTGAGTCCATCGGTCTTCTGAGATATGGTCAGTTTGTTGGCCATCCCATTCATTCAACTTAGATAGGGATAGATTTTCATCACATCCACTTCCAAGAATCTCAAAGCATGTCTTAGTGGATTAACACCTACTTTTCCATTGAACATTATGTTCCTCTACAGTCTTCATGATGTATCTCCACTCATTTCAAACATCCATGATCATTTCTCTATATATAGTTTAACGCCCTAAATTTAACTAAGGTATTACCGCCACGTATAATACTTTATGTATTACATGCTCAGGCTTCCTAAAATGATATGTTTATTATAATCATTGCTACTCGATTATTAATTTATGAAATCTTGTAATTAGATTCTCAAAATAACTGGATTTATAACAATAAAACAACTTTATAAAAATATTTCTAATTTCTACTCATACATAGTAGATTAACTTTCTCATAGCAAAGCCAAAGCTTGATTACAAAATATGGCCTTCTCAATTAAGCCTTTACAGAAAATATAGATTTCAAAGAATAATTCGATTCCTTATGCAAAAACAAAATACAAATAATCCAACGCCTTACTCCACTTTATTATTCCTCTCATCACTTTTGGATCGCCCATACCCAAGTCCATCATCTTCAGTAACATAAACATCATCCTGATCATCTCATCATCATCACCAACATTATCATTATCAAAAACAACATATCATCACCATCCTCAACTCACAATACTTGGAAAAAGAACAACAACAATAATAATGAGCCGAAACTTAGTACACAGTAACACGGGTACACACAAAATGTCACATGAGCATAACTAAATGTAATGCGACAAATAACAAGTTATTATTTTTAATTTAAGGTAAACAAATCAAAACTAGAGCACTTACACTCGGAACAATCTAGGAAACGATTTACCATCCTTGACCTACCACCGCAACAGATCGTGCCAGTAGCCCCCATAGGCGACTATTATAGGGTAGGAATCTAGGGATCCTAAGTAACCATAGTTGCTTACAGAGTTGATATAAATTGTCTAAATACTTATATCTCCAATATAACTGATAAAGAAAAAGTGATCTCATCTAGGGTTTATAGTCGTTACTCAACTTTACTTAACTTAATCCATAATATCACCTAGTGCAATCGTCTCCATAAAACATGAACGAAATCATATTATATCATATTAAGAATAAGTAAATGTTACATCGGTATCATATACCCTATCAATTGCCTGTTAAGCCACCTATTAGAAGTCATTGCATCATGACGAGTGGTCTAAGTGCCTAAACTACCGTGTCTACTCGGAGAAGGTTGCCACTCCTTGGACCAGATTCAACGGCATAAGCACAAGCAATACTCAATTATCAAATCATCTTTAAGTTTTAATTCATTTTAGTATGCCCATCTTAGCATTCAACACGCAAGTTACTGCGTAACTCTTATATGAAATCCAAATAGAGACTCAGATGCCATCTCAATTGATAATCCGACTATCCATATATCTGATCAATAATTAAACTTATATAAGCATTTAAATTGATTAACCACTTATATCAAAATTTTATTAAAACCCTATTTGATCTTATACTAATTAGGAACCCCGCTATGGCTGCGAAGATCCCCGCCAAAATACAGATAGTTCTCCTTTGTCTGTCAAAGTATTTCTTTTTACTTTATTTATAGTCTCTTATTATAAAAGCATCAATAAAGCATTCATATATGAAAACATTTATTTCCTAAGCAAACATACATTGAAAAAAATATATCATCCATGTTATTCTAAGGTTTATTTCAACTCATTAACTTAAGCCAATTATTAACTATTAACTTATTTTAACAAAATCTTAGCCAAATTGATTAGAGTTAATCATTTAATCCAATTACTAAGTCATTTTTATTAAAACTTAGTCAATCTAACTCATTTTAACTTATCAAAGTCTATTTAGTCAAGTTGAACTAAGATTAATTGCCTAAGTTCATTTTATGTTTAAGATTTATATTAACTTAAGTCTGTATTAACTTAATCTTAGCCAAGTTGATTAATCTTAATCAATCTAATTCATTTTAGTTCATTAAGCCAAGTTGGGCTTAGATTAACAACTAAGTTCATTTTATATCTAACTCTATATTTAATCAAATTATTTATTAAGTCTTTAAATTCACTAAGCTAATACTTAATTGTGTTATTCAACAAACATAACACATTAATTATCATTTATCTGTTTCAATTTAGCTCAAAAAGATTTATATTATATTTAACTATATACATTTAACGAGTAAAACAATTTTATACTTTTTTTGAAAATGTAGCAGCTGGAAAGAAATAAAATTTTGGCCTTGATACTTTTATAATTTGCAAAAACTTAAATCATAAAAGTTGTAGATGTCTTTGTAAACTTTTCGTAGCCTTTTAAACAACCTCAATCCGAGGTCGGATGAAAATGTTATGAGCAAAATAAGAAACAATGTTGCAATAGGGAAAACCAAATGGGGCTATATGACAAGCTGTATGAACCATACATCTTTCTATACATGCTGTATGACAGGATGTAGGAACTCAAGAACCTTGCACAAAAAGTCATACACCTTTCCATACATGCCGTATGACAGTGTATATGAACACAAAAACCTTGCACAATCTTAAATAGAAAGTTATATTCTTTCCCATACATGCTGTATGACAGGGTGTATGAACTCAGAAACCTTGTACAATCTTAAATAGAAAGTCATATACCTTCCCATACATGCCGTATGATAGGGTGTGTGAATTCATATGACTTTCCTTACTTCTTTTCACATCATTTCATCAATTTTTATGAATTTTACTTTCATTGAAACATCATAAAAGCAACATATAACACATGAACACAATTTCCAACACTTCTAATCTCCCTTTACTTCATCAAAACATCCTCAACTACATCATAAAAACCCAACTTCATATATACAAAAACTACTATTCATCATCTTCTTCAACAACCCAACATGCATCTACCATCAAACCAACACATACAAACATAATTAACAACTAAAACAAAGAAAAAAAGTAAAGCTTATCTCTTTTCTAACTTTGATTTCTCTTCTTGTCTTCTTTAAATTGAGATTCATGGTTAAATTTTTAAGGAGAAAGAAGAAGAAGAAGAAGATATGGGACAGAAAAAACAAAAGAGAGAGAGTAATTCAATGAAAGAAAGAAGGCAGGGAAAGAAAATAAATAAAAAAGAAAGGATGAGAATAACGAAAAAGGAAACATTAGAGATGTTTTCAAAATAGGGTATTAAGTTTAAACATTTCTGATAATTATCTTTAGTATCAAAACTAATTAGAAAATAATTTGAGAATATACATATTAAAAATTTATAACTTAATATAAAACCCTATTCAAAAGCTTAGTCTATGAAAATCATATATTTAATTTGAGTTTGTGTCTAAAATTGATATTTTTAAGTAAGTAATTGATTTCGAAAATTAAAAAGATTTTACAAAATGAAAGTTAACCAAAGTCTAAAGGTTTTAAAGAAGTTATCAAACATTCAATTTGTTTATTTGGAGGTTTAGAGAATTGAAATTACAAGAAAAGTAATAGTTAATTGATATTTGAAAGAAATTGGATTATTTGATTTATAAAATCGATATTGAAGAAAATAGACATTTTGAAAAGAGTATTTAAAATCTCAAATCTCAATTTAACCTATTTACTCATTGAATTATATCAAAACATTTATTTCTATTATCTATTGTCTACTCATATTATTTATTTAAACTATCTAACTATATTCAAAATTAACCATCTATTATATTATTTTATTCAATCGTCTTTAAATTAATTAGGTGAGGGTTTAGGGTATTTTATATAGAATATGAGATATCATTAATAGACATCTAGTAACATATAAACCTATACTCTGCTATTGTTATCACTGGTTGTCTCCTATACCTCGCTAACTTGACTATTAAAGTGGTTGTATTGGACAACCCGTTGGTGCCTACTAACTTGTATTTATCTTGCATGCTTAGTTTGTTAAGGCCCAGATCCAATCAACTTTAGCGACAAAATTTTGGTGATGACTCAACCTATTGACTTACCACATGTAATAAGGGCAAAATTCGATTATAGTTTGATTATTATTCACCTATTGTCATATTAAAATATTTAATACATTCATTATGACAAAAAGACATGGTTATAATGAGTGTAATGCCTCTAAGGTAATGGTGATTACAAAAAGATGATGAATAAATTATTAAATAGTAATTGATGAAGATAAAGGCATATGTTGTTCATTATTTTGTTTAATAACAATTCATACATAATTGCTATTGAATGTTTTGTGTTGTAACTAAATATCATAATAACAACTTCATATGGAAGAATGGAGAGAATATAATAGCTATTCACTTAAATGAACATGAAATTAATTCAATGGACCAACCCTTGTTCTTTAACTTTATTGATAGGTAGCTCTTTGATTTATATCTATTCTAGTGTTCATACTCTATACTATATGATGTAAGCTTAACAAAACGGAGTTGATGTCATGGATAGTATCTGAACTTTGACAAAATATACAATTAAGTATATGAACTTTGACATTGATCAATTTTGTACCTAATGAACTTTTTGTATATGCTAATAATACCTCCATCATATTAGTTAAAAATACAACGTCGGATAATAGTGTTAATGAGGTACTATTGACGTCCATAAAATGTTTTTTTTTTCCTGATAATAAATTGATGAATCTCAAAGTTCAAGTACCTAATACCATCCGCAACCTTAACCCTTAATTCATTAATCAACTTACCTTAGACTTTGTTTTCATATATCCAACTATACTTCATTTTTTTTTAAATCATGTTAAGGTTCTATTGTTGTAACTTCATATGCATTGCCTAAAGAGAAAGGTACTCATAGTTATTTTGTTACTCATATTGCGTCCTTATATTGAACTAACATATATGGGTTCAAATATTCAATAATATATGTAAACCCCTAGATTTTTATACCGAGATTAAACTCAAACCTTAGAACCGAAAGTCAATCAGAAACTCTAAAGTCAACAAAACCTATATCAAACCCTAGAATTTAGATTCGACAATCCGGCGCTTTTAAACCCTAGATGACTGAATTGAGAAAATGATGGAAAATAGTTCGTAATGATATAGAGAAGCTTAAAAATATCAAATTCGCCAATTTCTAGTGTATTTTGGATTTGAATAGGATCAGTCTTCAAAAACCATGCCCTGGTACACTGGACGGTAAAAATATTCCAATGATATCATTAAATTCATAATAATGTAAGGAATCTAAAAATATCAGTTTCATAATTTTTTGGTAACTAGAAATTACAGATATCGCATTTATATGTGTATTTTCTTTTCTACCGATAAATTATTAGTCTTGTTTACTATTCATTATACTTATCTACTATTCATTACTATTTATCTATCTCTATTTTTTCTTACTACCTATTCTTACTGTCACAACCATAATATGGAGCCTAGTAGGATTAATCTAAAACTATCATATCACGTATACACCCGTAATATGAGAGCCGTCTTGTAAGTCAGAGTGTATAAGACTCTATTTATTTATCAATATTTATCATATAAATGATATAAACTATGGAATCCGATTTTCCAATTTCTATCAAGATCGCAGAGAATCGGTATCCCCTACCAAATGGTGAAAATGGGTTTCAAACTACAACTTACAAATTTCAACATTATAAAATTTATCTAGTTTACATTCTAAGTTTACCATATCCTATATCTCTATCTTCAATAGAGTTCATTGGAGAAGCTCTTTTTACACGTTCCTAGCCCAATCCCAGCTAGTATTAATCCTGCACAAAAACTGTTGGAGGGTGAGCGAACCACGGGCTCAGTGAGATAACTTGACTAAACCACACATCAACTAATAACAAACAAGTATAATTATCAATCATATGCAATGCAACAATCAATCATATGTACATTACAAGCTTGGATGATCTAGAATCCAAAGCAGGATGGAGATTTATGCCCTCTCATCGGGGTTAAAGGAACTCGATACTACGGCCTACCTACCTAGAGAGACTAAGTATACAGGAAAGCCTCGATCCTCATTGTAGTTATCTCTTTCTACTTTAGGTACTCAATTCTTGTTTTAAGCCTTAAAAATTCCACTAAGTGTTAGTCATTTCATAGCGATACCATGGGCGGCGTCCTTCATTACCAGCTAGTTCCCATAGAACCGATGGAACAAAGGTAATCTTGCATAGAACTAATAGCCTCTTGCTTAGAAAAACAAAGCATTACCAGAAACCGAGATACTAACACGTAATAGGCTGCCACATCTTCAAATGCAGTTTATGCAAATCATGTGATGCATGTCCATTTCATTTATAGTACCAGTAGTTGTTAATCAAGTTTAAGGTGATCATATTATTTACAGACAATCATCAACATGTTTCATACAACATTTATCATACAATAGAATTATCACTTATATTATGATAATTTATCATTCAATCATACACCACGCATCATGCATTATCCCCAATCCTGCATGCATATCAATTGAATGTATATTACTCGAAATGCAGCTATACTACAAGCACAAACAATATGATAAAGTCAAGTAACTCACCTGTGGTCCTTGCTAAATTGTTGTATGAGCTACCGGAAGTCCAGGAATTGATCTGTTTTCCTATGAAAGGAGATTACAGAAATTCATTATTGGATTGTTTCTGTAAGAGAAGTCTTCCTAGAATTAAATGCGTTGATCTTGATTACTGGATATTAGACTAAGCTCGTTATATTAATTATTACATCGTTCAATAAGTTGATTGAATCTTTATAGGTGCCTAATTATTCCGTATCAGTATTTAATACAATTTTTATTAAGGTTTTAATCCCTATAGTAAAGAATATTTTTTTGTTATTTGTTTTCATTTTGCTTTCTTGATCTTAATCACTATCTATATTTTTATTAAAGGGGTTTGTCTTTTTCTTAAGTTTTACTGCTTTTAGTAAAAGATTTTTATTTATTAATTTTTTGCCTATCAACCTTATCTATCTCTCAAATCAGTATTTTTATTTATTTAAGGGTATGTTCTAGTATCTATATCTTTCAAAAATTATAAAATCGTATGTCTATGGAGTTTAGATATATCAAATTTTATTATACTTCAATTTTGTTTTTATTGCAAAACAAGCTAAGTTTAATAATATAATATTATTAGTAATATTAGTTTTGAAATGTCAATATCAATATTAACAATAAATACAAGTATAATAATAACAACAATTTTAGACATTTAGTAAATAATAACATTAGTGACAAAAATAGAATTGATGATAGTATAAATATAGTGACCTTAACGTAAAATAACAGTATTAATAATCTTAATGACTCGTGATGAAAATATCAATAATACTAAATACTATAATCAATAGTAATAATAATAGTAATAATCATAATCATATTAATAGGAATTACAGTAACATTAATATTGGTTTATTAGGAGTGAAAACTGAGTGATTTTCTAGTTTGCGATTTCTTATTCGTTTTAAATTCGATTTTGTTGTATAAATAGTTGATTTGATAGTACTCTTCGAGTGCTTTCTAGTAGCAGAATTTATTTTCAAGAAAAGAGACTAATACAATTTTTAAATTTATGAAACACATGCACAGGTGTCAAGTAAACCATGATAACTCTAG